>JAJOZX010006311.1:215000-235000 GCA_023014485.1 Bathynomus jamesi
CAGTCGATCATGTTAGGATAATCATCTGCTTCAAAGTTCAGTGTTTTTGGCAGCTCAAAATTTCTCGCACTGGTGCTCCTAGTTCTTGCTCGAATGATGTGCTGAAGAGCCAGCTCTCTGACCTCTCTTCTTGTTTCTGTTATCATTGAGAGTAAGATATTCTCTGGGTGGGCAAAATAGGCGTTATTTCTGAGGACACGCTCCATAATCATCTGATGCTTTTTATCTAAGCCTTTAAGCAAGTGCATGATATACCAAAAATTAGATGCTCCCTCATTTGCCTTTGGATGCGACTTTATCCAAAACCAGCCTGGAGCGTAAACCAGCATTATAATTTTTACTAGGTCTTGGATGTTTTTGTCTGGATTCCGTGTAGAGACATATAAGCACAGGATCCTGTTTGCTCGTGTTAGCCATCTTGCATGATGGAGGGCACCTGGGGATCTGGTGGCTAACGCTTGTGAGATGCGTCCAGATTGTATGCTAATACACATTTCATATATATATATTTTTTGTCACTGCTGAAACTTTTAACAATATCGGCCGAAACTTCTTTAATGTTGCCCTCTACAGGGGTATAATCAACTATATCCAGTTTGGTCAAATCCTCTCGGAGTTTATTTCCAAGAGAACCTTTGAAGGTGTTTGGTCCCGAAGTTTTTCCATCAATTGCTTCAAATACGTGCCTGAAGGGCAGTTCGTTTGCATGCAAAAGGCAAATCAGCCGTTGTACCGGCCTGTCCAGATATAATTCAATCAATTTTAGCACTCCGCCAATCCTGCCAGTGTTCACTGGGGTGCCATCGCATAGCAAAGCTTTGAGGGATTCTTTGCTATTAGAATCAACTATAAAAGTTATTATTTCATCTGCAATACAACAAGCAGTTCCGTTATCTGGAGCTATATGATCCATGTAAACATCACCAGGTTCTTTGGCTATTACATAATGTTCTTCGTACTCCATTCCCTTCTTTGTCTTAGTTTGATCTTTTCTACCATCAAATCCGATGCCTTCAATCTGCGTGTTCTCTGATTTCACTTTGATTATATTCTTTTTATCCACACGTATTCTTTCTCTTTCCACTTTTTTCCTATCCAACATATTGGTTTCGTCTAATATTCCCATATCCTTCAAAGCTGCATTTACTATATCTGCAGTAGCTCTGTAACTTACACGGTATCTATCTGCTGTTATTGTTAAGTTATCATAAATAATTCTGTTCTGATGGTTTTCTCTCAGCTCAAAATCCGGAACAAAGTCAATATCGTCGCTGTCATCATCAATTTCCATGCTCTCATCTTCCATAATATTTAAAGGGTCCAGTTTGCTGGTTGAGGCGACATTCATATCTAGGCTTATCTTGGCTCTTCTTTCTAATCCTTTAACTCTATCGTGAGTCCTTTTTCTTGCGGAAGTCGTTACTCTGTCGATTGGTCCTAGTTGGTTTTTTCTTTGTTTCTGCCCCACAAAAGACTCCCACTCAATTATTGGAACTCTAATATCACATCTGCAATCCGTTCGACTGATTTTTTTATCGTAACAAGTACAATTGCAAATATCAAACATTTCATCGAATGTCTCCACCTTGTGCTGAAAACTGTTGTTTCTTTGTTTTAACGGTACTTTATTTAGTTTTGCTGCAGATTCTATCAATCGTTCAACTTTTATAGCTATTCCTTCAAATCCTATATGTGGAAAGGAAAACTTCTCCCAAATGGCTTCCACATCTTTAGTGACAATTCTGTAACATTCTTTTGCTGTTCTAGAACCTTTCAAAATCAGTTCTTCTCGTTTTCTTACCAATAAATAATGCCTAAATACGTCAGCCTTTGAAGGAGTCATTGAAGGTGGAAATTCTGCAGGGTGACCAAATGTTGAATTGTGCGTTTTGCTTCTTGTCGCCATGATTTCACTTAGGCCTAGTAGCATTAATAACAAGAAACTAATTGTTAAATTCTAGCAGTTGAATCATTCAATCTGAATTTAATATAACTCATTCGGAATTAAATCATAACTCATTCAATCATAAACAATCTGAAAATAACAATCTGAAACTAAACAAAAAAACGTGACAATAATTTATATAATTCATCTAATCTATCTAAATTAATCTATGTCATCTGTTCAATCTATCTAAAACTCTATCTAAATAATCTATCCAAATTAATCTAATCTACTTAATAAGACTTAATATAATGCATGATTGTCACATTTGGGGTTCATATCTGTGGAGAGAGTAAAATAGGGGGGATGCTATGGAAGGGGTAAGGGGGGTCACATATACTAATTTTTTTACAAGATGTTGAGATCATTATTTCCAACTACGTGCATAGTGTGGAATTGGAGAAACTCGATTTTTTATATGTTTCGACCCCCCTAATATATATATATATATATATATATATATATATATATAATAAGCAAACAACCACAGGGAAAAGGAAAAGGAAACACGAAATCCGAGCGCTTTCGTGATATATTCACATCTTCAGGGACAAGAAAGAATATATCACGAAAGCGCTCGGATTTCGTGTTCCTTTTCCCTGTGGTTGTTGCTTATTAAAAAGATCAAGTGTTGTTCTGTGACTTTATTGCATATATATATATATATATATATATATATATATATATATTAGGGTGGTCCAAAAAAATAAATGTTGAAAATTCGTAGGTCTTACCCTCTAAAATTGTTACCTATGTTGAAAAAACTAAATATAAAATTTTAATAAGATCAAAAAATTCTAAGTGGTGCCACATCGCATTTGAATTTAGATGTTTTTAAAAACCTTTTTTGCTTCTTCCTCATGATATAGATTTATTGTCTTTACGAAAAATATTTCGATATATATAATTTTTTTTGCATAATATAGATTTTTGTATGCTTATTGTGGTTAAATATTCCGAAGCACATCTTGTGAGAGCGGTACTGAACACATTGAGGCAAGAATCGCATCTGTTCTGTTGATACTTGTATTCACGTTTTTCCATGAAATAGATTTCGTCACTTTTCCCATTAAGTGCTCATCTTGCGTAAACGTGTTGAAAGGGCATTCCTATAACAATCGTATTTTTTATTCACAAGCCTCAGTCTTTTGCCAACATGTCATTTGCAGTGTATTGTTTGCAGTGTATTGCAGTTCTTTTGCAGTGTTGCAATAGTGAATAATCATATTAGAAATGGCAAGTTCCTCAATGAAAACTCGCAGAAATACCGAAATATGGTTCATTGGACGACCAATTGAAATGATATGCGAGAGAAAACTTTCTTCCAAAGGTGATGTGCTCCGTCGTCTTTTTTATTTACTTAAGGAAAAGAAAACTCTAAGAGAAGCTTCTAAAGCAGTTTACATAGAGGTAGTTGAATTTTGGGAACAAGCTAGAATTCTAACAAGAGCTGATTATAATGTTATACCAATGATTGAAGAAGTATATACGGAATATAGAACGCTCCAAAAATTAAAATTCCCGTGCTCCGAAACTCAGCGTGAGAAAGAGAGATTGTTTCAGGACAGTTTAAACGATTTCTTTGATTTGCTCACCAAAAAGCGCACGAGATGATCAAGATTAAAGAAGACCGAGAATTCCTCCAAGCTCAAAAACAGAAGGGAAGAAAAGGATATATGGCTAACGTTGACAAAGCATTATCAGAGAAAGAAGATCGTAAAAGGAAGAGAGAGTCAGCTAAAGAACGGTTAGCACGTAGGGAAAGTAAGAGAAAGGAGGAAGAAACAAAGTCTGCCAAATTGACTTCATCAAGTAGCATAAGTAGTGAAGATGAAACAATGTTGTGTAAAACTAACACGGCATCAAAAAATAATGCAGGCAAGAAGGTTCCTAGCAAACCAAGTAAGAAGGAACTTGTAACACGAGACGTTGCAGTTGCACTGGATAGATCGAATGTTTCTGATAGACAGGCCGTATATGTGCTATCAGCTGCTGCCTCTGCATTAGATCATGATCTTGATGACTTGTCCATAAGCAGAAGTACAGTTCGTCAAAAGAGAATGGATGTACGCGAGAAAATCGCAAAAGATTTAAAAGAATCCTTTAATCCTGAATGTTCTTTAACCCCTTAACTGCGGAGAACTCCACATGGAGTTTCACTCCGCACTACATTGCGAACTCTCGTGTCAAAATAGCGCAGCTGAGGGGTTAATAGTGCATTGGGATGGAAAAATGCTAATCGATTTAACTGGAAATGAAAAAGTTGAAAGATTAGCAGTTAGTGTCAGGAGGAGGCAAATGAAAGTTGCTTGCAGTACCCAAACTCGAGTCTGGCACAGGAGTAGACATTGCAACAGCTGTTGTCGAATGTTTAAAGGACGAACTTAATTAATCGCATTAAAGGTATGTGCTTTCACTGCTTTGACACAACTGCCACGAACACGGGTCCTAAAAAGGGAGCTACTGCACAAATAGAACAAAAGCTTGGAGAAGACTTACTAAATATTGCATGCCTGCACCATATAATTGAACTTATTGCATCCAATGTTTTTGAGGTGTGACTTTGTTCCGCCAGTAGCGGACCTGATATTCCGATATTCAAACGTTTAAGTCTGCCTGGAACTCCATCAATAAAGAAAATTTTGAAACCTTTCCTGATACTCCAGGACGTGATGAACTGCTTGTTATTTGTAAGAAACATCTAACCTCCATACAAATCCAAGATAATTACAGAGACGTCCTGGAATTTACAATCATCTATCTAGGAGATGTATCACCACGTGGAGTCAAATTTCTAAAGCCAGGTGCTTTGCATCGTGCCAGGTGGATGTCTCGCATAATCTATGCAATAAAAATGAATCTCTTCTGCTCACAGTTTAAAATGACTCTGAAGGAACAAAGTGGAATAAAACGTTTTGCACAATTTGTCATTAGACACTATGTTCCTGCATGGTTTTCTGCACCTACCGCTGCTTCTGCCCCTGCCAATGATCTTTCGCTACTAAAACTGCTGCTAGTATACGAAGACAAAAGCATTGCTTCTGCAGCATCTCAAGCACTTTCTCTCCATCTTTGGTACCTAAGTGAATTTCTTATTTCACTTTCATTCTTTGATAAAGATATTTTCATTGATGTTAAGAGAGACATGGTAAAGGCACTCGACATAAGGGGATCTAAGCATCCGGCCAAAAGAACAAATTTGAATCTTTCTACCAACGATATTCAAAACAAGACAGTAGCCAGCTTTGTTAATAGCTCGTCTCGACTATTTTTCACTAAGCTCGGACTCCCAATAGCCTTTCTTGAGGATGATCCAACAAACTGGCAGAAGAGACAAGATTATCAAATGGCCCTTGAGTATGTCAAGTCAATGATGGTAACAAATGATAACTCCGAAAGACGAATAGCATTAATAAAAAATCTCAATGCACATCTAACTAAGAATGAAAGTCAAAAGCAGTTTCTCCTGCAAGTAGTGGAGCAACATCGCCTGCAGTTTCCTAATGTAAAAAAATCAAACTTGAAGCAGGAACTGCGAACGCAGCAACAATGAGTGGGAGATGGGCACCCATGAGACCCCCCACCTCTGAGTGGTTAATACTCCATTATAGTTGTATATGGAGGGGGACTGTGATAAACTAAAGAAATTTTTTAATATGAATTCAAAGAATTTTGAAACAAGAAAATTAAAAAATTTAAAGTCGAGTGTGGCACTACTAAATATTTAATAATTTTGATAAGTTTTGGTCAGTAACTTTTTTTTAATATAGGTAACAATTTCCGAGGGTAAGACTTTAGATTCAGATACTTTTAAAATTTACTGTATAATTTTGGACCACCCTTATATATATATAATATATATATATATATATTATGCAGTAGCTATAGCTAACACATTTTGGTAAAAGTTGCTTAAAATTAATCGAAACCTAGTGAAAATTATTGAATGCTCGGTTAGGTCAGCTGTACGCCCTTGATGATTGGTTAGGTTAAGTCGTGATATTTTCGTTAAAACTAACGAAAATATCACACGACTTAACAAATTTAACGCACATTTAATAAATATTAATAAATTAGTTAATTTTTTCAAAATAATTTCGAACTGTATTGTAAAGGATTACTGAATATTATATGAATAGGCCATAGGGAATATATGGAAAGGCATTGAAATAAATATATTGAATACATCTTATAATACATAAGAATACATCTGTTTATTTCATAGGTCAACTTTAATAGGTTTCATAGGGTTACATAGACGTTTACATGTATAGGTTAAGTTTGTATATTCTCATTTTAACCCTTTCACTCACAAATATAGGGTAAAAATAAAATTTGCATTTACGTCTGGTTCGAATAAAAATGAAAATGGTTTATTTTTCAGCTACATACTTATGTACTTGGTGAATGAAAGGGTTAAGGAGGCATCCAGTCGGGGAACTTGTTTAAATTCCATGTCGGATTTGAAAACCTGTGGGGGCAGCTTTCTGGTTTATAGGTAGGCTTAGGGCATAGGTTGAAGGCCTCCTGTAACGGTTTGTATACCGTATTTGTACATATTTTGTTTTGGGCTTGTTTCAACCTTTTTATAAATTATATAAAATGAACTAGTCTTTCGTATTTTGGTATAGTGCAGTAAACTAAAGTTTGCGAGTCTTTTCAAAAACAGAGGTGCTTTTCATTCGGCGGCAAGTTAGTAAATTCGGTAATAATTGGCTGTCATCTTTAAATTTCACATCTGCATACATTGATAGAAATCGAAAGCTGAAGAGAATATTTCGGTAACCTTTATTGGTAGGCTATTCAGGACCCGGACTGGAAGACTTGTCAAAACCTGCTGCGAGAGTTCAGCTTTATCACACTTTGTGCGTTCAACTGTCAATTCGTTTAGTTTGATATCTAATTTCGCCTCCATGCCCACTCGCTAGTCGCCCGTTTGGAACCCAGAGGGTTATAGAGCTCGGTACAACTCAAATTGGATTAAACTATTGTCGGATATGAATATCGGAAATATTAATTACGACATTTCACTACTATGACCTTTCGATTATTTTCGGAGACAACCTACCCTAAATTTGGGCATTTTACATAATTGTAATGTATGACTGACTGGCTGAGGATGTTTCCTTTCCTACACATCCAGAGTACAGTGCAGAAAGATAATGTATTCACTCCCTTTTTTGTTTACATCTAAAATCACGAACAAACTAGCAAAAAATAAATTTTACGAGTAGAAAATATTAAACGTGACAACTCTTGATTTCAAATGCTATAGTTAATTTGAGTTAACTAAAATGAACTGTTCGACTTGCAGTAAAAAGCATAATATAAATACACTATATTTTAAAAAGAAATTTTACGTCATTAGTTCTTTGATCATAAAAATCTTTATTGAAGCATCCGTCATTACGACATATGATCGCCTTGACATTCTGTCAACAAATATATAACCTAGGTCAGGTTACGCTAGGATAGGATAGGTTAGGTTAGTATTTTTTTAGTGTCGATTCTTGTCGACGAAATGGATTTTGGTCCGAAGCATCATTACCACAGGCACAAACTACCTCAAGTAATCAGTCGCACCTTTAGCGATTTATGACAATATATGATCGTTATCTGTTTCACAATTCACGATAGTAACAGCGTAATAATTATGTAGGGAGTTTGAGCATGACACAACGTAAGGAATTCTGGAACTGAGATTGGGGAGGAAAGCACGTAGATAGGAAAGCGACAGAGTTGCAAACGACAATGTTCATTATTGTATAGTTGTGGATTTTTTCCTTATACACTCGTTTTATATTACAGAGTACTTTCAAAAGTACCGTTATGTCCAAGTTTTCTCAGTTTGTTCATCTAATAAATATAAATTATGATTTCTTGTCATTAAAATTAAAAACCTAGTGTTTAGGGACTATATTTTCCATTTTACTTTAGCTTCCCATTAATTTATATCGTTTTCTTCATTACTCTCCCCATTCTTTCTCAATTTTAATGGAAAACTATATATTTGCGCATTATGAAGCTATTTCTTCAGTCATCTTGATGTACTGTATAATGCAATGCATAAATAACTTACGGAATTAAGTAATCCTTAAAAATGGATTTTACGTTTACATATTTTTGCACTTCTCTGTACCTTATTTATAACATTTATTTGTGCAGTGTCTGCGTGTCTAGTATGCGGTTGCGTCCACAGGATTTTCTGACAGCGGGGGACACTTCCAACTACGTTATCTGGAAATATCAAGTATGTATACTCTTATAAGTTAAACAAAAGCAATGGAAGCACACTAACACATAGATAACAACTTGATGTAAAAAAAATGTCAGCTACTGCATGTACTGTAAATACTATAAAGTTGTTTCACCAGTGTAAAAAAATTCGAGAAGAAAATAAAAATTTTGTGGGTAAATAATTTGATGCCGCTTACTTTATTAAGTTTATTTGCACCTATAATTACAAAAATGCATAAATTTTAGATCCAAATATATTCAAGTGTAAATATGATGAGATGGTATCATTATCTTATATTTTCGGTAGATTTTCCATGTTGTTTTATAATTTTGGTAAATTCTTATGTATATTTTTTATCAAAGAATTTCTAATTTTTCGTATCAATTCGTAATTTCGGTAAAAATAAAAAAATTTGTCGATAATGATAACTGATTTTTATTTCTGTGCATTTCATGTACAGTATATATATATCTGCTTATAGGCACTACTGCTAGTGCGGAGAGTATCTTTACTGTATTCAATAATATACAGAGTAGCCACAAAGTCCCTTTGCAGTGAAATTACGGCATATCTATGATATGTTGATAGATTGGGTATAGTTTAAGGTAGTAAAATTAAGGCTTTGTGGTTCGGAAGCCACGTAAAATTGTAGGTCCCCTCCGCCACCACGGAGGACATGCACAATACACAATTACGAACACAGTTAGGTAGACCAGCCATGAGTGGATCCTAGGGTCTTTGTTGGTCTGAAACATTATAACATCTGTGTGTTGCCCTTGTTTTTCATGTAAAGGGACTTTGTGGCCACCCTGTAGATTTTTCATACCTGATGCTCGGGGCATATTATTTCTGTACTTGTAATGTGAGCATACAGTTATTACTGTCATGGTATGTATGCTATTTAACATTTATATACCGTAAATTAGTGGTGAAGGGTTCAATAACCCGCAGTCTAAGAAAATGTTAGATTAATTAATTATTAATAACTTTATAGCTGCTAAACAGAACCGTAGAGCACTTTTGGTGCCCGGGGTAAAACACTATTCATTTGTTACCCCCACCAAGAATCTTTATTAGCAATAAACTAATAGTCATACTATTTTACTTAATATTTTTTTTTAGTCACAAGAATCACATTCCTTCCAAAGATAAGAATACGTGAATTATACATAGGCTATGTAAGAATCCACTGTCGTGACTTATCTTCCAAAATTTGATCTAAATGGCGAGAAGGTTTTTTTTCATTTAAATTGAATGCCACGTTCATTTTTGTGTCTCCACTATTAGATTTCAGTGCTGATAATTAATTGACTCTCATCATATAATTTGAATCCTTTACTTTACATACTTGATACTTCGTATAGTGTTAAATGTATTATTATTATTATTATTATTATTATTATACGATTAATCGTACTGGTTAGTGCATTCTTGCGCATAACTTATTTCCTTTGGAATGAATGTTTCTGACAAAGATTACAACTATTATCAGTTTCATCAGCATTATATATATATAAAATATTAATTCTGAGCAGGATGGAAATAGTTTTATATATTTTATGCATAAAATGGCTGCGAATATTTTGAATAGTAAAATTGTGCAAAAAACTGTTCTTTGAAGCTCGATTTCAAGCAACATCAGCGGGAAGCCAATTCTAATGCCCACAACATCGAATCGTGTACGATTATCTGTCAAAAGTTTTTCGTAAGACATTCGTATAAAAGTACATACAACTAACGATTATATCATATTATTATTATTATTACTAGCAAAAATACCGCCCAACGGGCAGTTTTTGCTATTTCCTGCGGAAGGCTTGGAGCCCTCGGCCAATTACTTCATCTGGGAAATGAATTTTCTTACCTCAAGGTATTATTTCCTGTTATAAAATATAAAAAAAGAACACTTCATCATCAACTTATCTTTATTTCATTACTGAAGAATCTCCTTGTAGACATAATTGTCAACAAATACTCCCTTTTCATTTCTTTCTGTCAGGATTTTCAGCAAAAGATCGGCGCTACACCCCGATTTCGCTAGATCTGCGGTACTTGGGCATTCGGCCCAAACCGAATCGAATTGTGGGCCTACGGCGTATTTTATTTTGAACATCATTCCTATCCCTCTCACCTTGGGCCTCAGTAATTGGAGTGCCTGCGGCGCCCCAATTACTGTCGGTTCAATTATTTTGTCAATAAAACTATAGTAATGAAAATCTTAAGCTTCACAAATCTTCTTGACACAATGTGAAGCTCAAGATTTCCATGGCTGCCTTCCCAATTACTGTCGGTTCAATTATTTGGTCAATAAAACTATAGAAAAGACCGCAGCCATGAAAATCTAAAGCTTCACAAATCTTGATACAATGAGCTCAAATGTGAAGCTTAAGATTTTCATGATTGCGTTCTTTTCTATAGTTTTATTAACCAAATAATTGAACTGACTAACTGGGGAGCCTGCGGCCCCCCACTTACTGAGGGTTCAATTATTTTGTCAATAAAACTATAGTAATGAAAATTTTAAGCTTCACAAATCTTCTTGACACAATGTGAAGCTCAAGATTTCCATGGCTGCCTTCCCAATTACTGTCGGTTCAATTATTTGGTCAATAAAACTATAGAAAAGAACGCAGCCATGAAAATCTAAAGCTTCACAAATCTTGATACAATGAGCTCAAATGTGAAGCTTAAGATTTTCATGATTGCGTTCTTTTCTATAGTTTTATTAACCAAATAATTGAACTGACTAACTGGGGAGCCTGCGGCCCCCCAATTACTGGGGGTTCAATTATTTTGTCAATAAAACTATAGTAATGAAAATCTTAAGCTGCCTTCTTCTTTTCTATAGTTTTATCGCGGTGCTGGGGCTTTCGGGCCTAGTAATTGGTGGGGGGAAGGGTGGGTGGGGGCTGGTCACACATGTATTTTCGTTCATTACTCATCACCCCGATCCACCATACGAAGTTTGATCGAAATCGGTTCAGAAACGTAAAAGTTTTTTCTGCGGACACACACACATTTTCGATAAATCTATATTATAATGGAGATAAGTGCGATATAAGTATATTTTAGCTTCAAATTTTCATTTTTCTACAGTTATAGCAATATAATAATGTTCAATAGGATTTACTTTAACATTATACAAAAGAACAGCAGCGAAAATGCATTTTAAAGTTTATAAATTTTTTTTGGTTACATATATAAGTTATATCGCACTTACCTCCATTATAATATAGATTATTATTATTAGGCTCTCAGTAGCTCTGTTGTATCTGTGCCAGATTCTGAGCGGTGAGGCTTTTGGTTCGCTCTCGGCTTCTGGCGCCTGGGTTGGGTTAGGTCAGGTCAGCCACACACCCTGTTAATGCTCGGACTCGGGTGACTCTTGGGACACATCCCCACACTGTGGGGAAATGAGTTCCGGATGTTGCCTGTTATTAATATTCTTAGTTTTGGATATTCAGTAGAGTATATTATTTATACTGTATATTTGCCTATGGCTTTGTATCTATATCGATATTAGGGCATAATTTTTTAGAAAGCAGGTGTTATATAACTTAAAACCAAGGTTAACCAAGGTATATGAAGGACGCTGTATTTTGTTTATTTCTTGTACGTTACAAAGCATTTGACATACAGATTTTTACAATACAAGATGACGTATTCTATTGCTTATCGTGTGTTAATTGTGAAGTGTTTTTTTCATACAAAGAGGGTTGTGTAAAGGGCACGTGATGTTAAAGCACATTTTGGGGTCAGGAAACTTCTTGTAGATCTGAGATAAAGGAAAATAAATAAATTCGATAGTACTGGAATGTGAACGACAGTCGACAGTTCATAATTATAAAATATAGTTTTAGATCACTTAAGGACTTGGATAACCTCGATAGGCTCGATTGGTTTCATGTTTTTCAAATGTATTATAAATTATAATAATGTAATGTAAAAGATGTCGTTAGTCGAAAGAAAACTAGAATACACTATCTTGTACGATGAATTTTAATGGTAGAGGAACTTATGTTATCGTAGTCTAAACTACAGGGTGTCCCAGAAGTATGGACTCATAGGGAAAATAGATATTAAATTTTTAAAGGGAAACAAACACATTTCTCATGTCAGTTTTACATATTTCAGGAAAGAAAATACCCTGATGGCTCAGTATATCAATCAAGAGAAAGTGGAACTGGTATTGCTACATGTTTCCGGAAAAAGCCAGAGGGAGGCATGGCCGTTATTTCACAAACATGCCTCCCTCTGACTTTTTCCGGAAACGTGTAGCAATACCAGTTCCACTTTCTCTTGATCCTGTTTTCCCTATGAGTCCAGACTTCTGGGACACCCTGTACATGAAAATCCTACATGAAAATAATGGTCATAAAAAATTTTGGCAAACACTTTCAGTATAAGAATTATACAAAATAGTATCTTTTCGTGGAGATTATATATATATATATATATATATATATATATATATATATATATATATATATGAGATGTGCTCTCTTGCCACTTTCCAGAGAAGAAGAAACGGAAATTCCTTAGAGTCCAATCAACTGAGATGAAGTTAAACACAAAATAATCCGAAATGAATGCCCTATGCCCAATGGCCGACGTTAGGCCTCTGATGCTCCAGCTATTCACGTAATAAAAGGTAATTATTTTTGATTATGCAGTATACCCACATGGTTAACAGATATACCCCTGCTTGTTAACATTATTTTTATTATAATGAAGACGAGCTTGGATATGGAAATGGGTATACGCGGAATAAATTTGCATGCCTCCTCCTCCTTCTTCTTGTACCCTCTCGACCCGGGAAACCCCAATGCATGCTCAAGCATATGCCCAAATCTTCATATGGGTACGGGCATAACAGTTAAAATTGTTATATTGATACTGCTGTTAAGTTTTACAATTAAAGCGGCTCTTTTATGACTTTGCGTATTTAGGTATTCGATGTACTTTGGAGTTATGCTGGTATATATATATATATAATATATATATATATAATATTATATATATATATATATATATAACCTTGGTTTTGCTTACGCCCAAATTGTTCATTCTGACGAAGGTCAAGCTTGTTGAATCCGACCACACCCCACCAACAGCCCAGCGTCTTAACCACAAGGGTAGCCATTTATTTACCAACCAATTTTTTATCGTGTGGAAGGATGAACAGCTGGGTTTTGCTGCGCGCCGCCTGCCGTTACCGGGTCTCGATCCCGTGGCCGATGGATTCGTAGTTAGTGACGCTAACCCCTACACCACCGAGGCGCATATACTGTATATATTAGGGTGGCCCAAAAGTCAGGAGTCAAAGGACCCAGAGAGAGAATGGATCTTTTCTGTGGCCGCCACTATTTTTAAATCTATAGTTTATAATTTTTCAGTTAAGAAATTCAGAATTTATAGAATCATGACTCTTTGACGCCTGACTTTTGCGCTACCCTGTATATATAGAGGGGAATGAGTTGTATATAAATCTCTATTGATATTTATCGGCAAGAAACAGCATTTCTCCGAAGAACTTTTTCAACTGACTTTACTTTTTTATTCCCCTTGTAATAATAGGATTAGTTGAAATATATGAAATATAAAGAAAATGGAGTTTCACAACAAACTTTTTAAATCGACTGTATGCATTTTGAGACTTAAATTTTTTTTTTTAAAGTGTGAACTTAAGTCTAACATCGATTGCGTCCAAACAAAATTAAATCCAATTCGGATAGAATCGGATACTGCGTAACCAAAATATGCAAAGTATTATCGTTTACAATATAAATGCATAAACCTTCGCATGCATGCAAATAAACTAAACAGATTTATAGTTTTTTTTTAAATTTTACACGAGGAATTCTCGCGCGTATAATAAGCAAAGACATCATTCATAGGTATAACACCGTGTTCCCCCTAAATGAACTGAAGACACTGAGGTCGAAGGTTCGAGTCCCGATGGTGCTGACAATAATAATAATAATAATAATACTCCAAAAGATACTGTAGATTAATCGACCTCATTAGCTGGCTTGAACGCCGTGCTAGTTTACGGCCTTTCTCATTCGTTATTATTTGACAATAAGCAATAAAAGATGAAAAGTTTAAATCGTTTGATTCCATATTATTTGCTAAATTAGGTTAAGGTAAGATTCCTCTCAAAATTAGGTCCTATGTTTGGAAACCACATAGAGACTAACCGGGAACTTGCTGACTTTCTTCGTGACCCTGTATAGAGTGAGTATATACCAAACAGCTATACCAAAATGGGAACCTATAGTGCTGGGAACCTTTTCTTACTTGGAACGTCAGTTACAAAAAGGCCTTTTAGTTTTTTCATTTGAGGGCTTTACTAATTTTACTGTTTACAGCATACAACAGAATAAATTTTGAGAGAGAGAGAGAGAGAGTTTTTTTTTTATGCAGGTAGGAGGGTTCAAGGGCAAATGCTCGCAAAAACGCCCCTCCCGTGGAGAAAGAAGAAAGCCAAAATCAAGGTCGAAAGTTTTCGAGATGCCTGGACACTCCGCGTTTCAAAGATTAAAGGTCATAGACGGGGGGAAAGATGGATTGAGGAAGATTGTTCCAGAGTTGACTGGTTGAATAGATAAAATGCTGAAAATACCGATTAACCCTCGCGTTAGGGAGTTGGTCAGAAAAGGAATGAGAATGTGTCGAAAGTCGGTAGTGTCTTGTGCCTAATTCTGAGAGGACCCTTTCCTTAATCTATTTTGCATATAATGAAATTAAACTATTTCAAATTTTCATCTCGTACACTTCCAACTTGAATTCAGTTCAACAAAACACGTGAGTGACCTTTAAGACGATTGTACAGTATGTGTGTGATATCATACATAATATGTTTTGCATTTGCAAAAACAAAATATTTGGAAAAATATTTTCAAAATTTGTAATCGAAGGTGATCGTATATATACATACACAGTATACAGTATTATATATACACACAGTATAATATATATATATATATATATATATTATTAAAACCCACAAACCTGGCAACCCTATGCGCTCTATTATTAGCTATGTGGGTTCTATTACCTATAAACTCTCCAAATGGCTTGTCAAAGTCTTGTCCCCCATTCTTGGAACTATCTCTGATTCACATGTAAAAAATTCCATGATCTTACTGAAAAATTGACTAATGTACGCACTGAAACCAACGATAGATTGATAAGTTTTGACGTTTGTTCATTGTTTACAAAAGTGTCGATTGACGATATGCTTGACTTTCTCTCTCGAGAATTACATAAGTATGACCTGCCACTACCTGCACACATCGTTTTGGAACTCATTAAACTTTGCATCAAAGACTGTAAATTCACTTTCAATAGCGAGTATTATCAACAGGTTTTTGGGATGGCCATGGGTAATTCCTTGTCGCCCCTCCTCTCCAATATTTATATGGAGTTTTTCGAAATTACTTACATTCCGAGAATCCTGGGGGTTGGCATCCCATGGTTGCGGTACGTCGGCGATATTTTGTGTATCTGGCCCATGAAGCGTGACCTGGATAACTTCCTCCTTCAGTTAAATGATCAAATCCCCTTCACTAAGTTTACTTTAGAAGTGGAACAAGACAACTCAATCCCGTTTTTGGATGTGCGTGTAGTACATAGGGAAAGGCCAGGTTTTGAGTTTAGTATCTGTCGGAAAAAACAAACAATTTGTCCTACGTACAGTTTTACTCCGGACATGACACCCCCGTTAAGAAGGCTATATTTTCTTCAATGTTTCTCCGCGCTCTTAAGATCGCCAGTCCGGAATACATCGATGCCGAATTAGAAAAAATCAACGGTATTGGAAGTGATCTGTGCTACCCACCTGCGTTTATGGAATCTTGTCTTAACAAGGCAAAACGAACCTTCCATCGCGTGAATAATAACACTCGCACTTTGTCAAAGAATATTTTAGTACTTCCATTTTTCCCGGGCTTTTTAGGCATTGCTAATGTACTTAAACTTTTGAATATTAATGTAGTATTTTCATATAACAATATTGTGAAAAATATCATAGTTAAAAATAGCCCTACCAATAATTCAGGCATTATCTATAAAATTGGTTGTAAACAATGTGATTCCTTTCACATTGGTCAGACGGGAATGGATTTGCACACGCGAGTAAAACAGCATCAATATTCCGTTAGAACGGGACAGTCGTCCAATGCCCTTTTTGTCCATTTGTCAGTTATCCCACTGTATTGATTGGAATAATGCTTCAGTTTTGTTTCACTCTAGCAACATTGTTAATAGAAATATTCTTGAGTCTGCTATTATTCAACTTACAAATAACTTTAACATGAGCAAAGGTCTTTTTCAACTTGATCCTGTTGTTTTGAATTCGTTCAGAAGGGATTTAGACAAGAAGGGCAAAATGCTAAAATTGGTAGTTTTTCCTTTCAAATTTGTATGCTCCTCCCACAATTTTTATTTCTATATTTAATATATATATATAAAAAAAAATTTTTGGCCTAGTGGTTAAGACGCTGGGCTGCTGATGGGGCGTGGTTCGGATTCCACGTTAAACTGTAGGTCTAAGGTGGAGTGAAAAGCTTGACCTTCGTCAGAATGAATAATTTGGGCGGAAGCTAACCAAAGGTGTGTATATATATGTGTATATATATATATATATATATATATATATATATATATATATACATTTAACTGCAAACACGCAGTATAATTAACGTAAAAAACGACGCTTGTATAGGAGATATTCCGCGCAAGACGAGAGAGAGAGAACGAAACAAATGAAAAAATGAGGCAACCACCCGGGAATCGAACCCGGGATCTTATTGCCTGTCAGATGCGATAACCATTACACCATGGGCCTCACTCTTCCAAATGCCGTAATTCTTCTACATACTCGCAGAAACCAATGCCCCAAGGGGGCACCTCCCGCATGCCGTAACATTATATACATTTAACTGCAAACACGCAGTATAATTAACGTAAAGAACGACGCTTGTATAGGAGATATTCCGCGCAAGACGAGAGAGAGAGAACGAAACAAATGAAAAAATGATGTCACGGGTACCCGACCCGATCGGGTAATGTACTACTCGATGATACCCAACCCGATCGGGTAATTGCTAAAAAATCGGGTACGGGTAGTAAAAACCAAATTCTAATTTAATTTTAATTTTATTGTTTTGCAGGTTTTCTTGATATATTTTTTGCATAATATTTTTTAACAAAACATTCAAAATGGCAAATCGTAGTGTGGTTTGGGACTATTTTGTCATTGATAAATTAGATCAGGGGTTCCCAAATTGTGTTCCGCGGAACACTTCTCACGGTATACAAGTGTTCCGCGGAACACCAATTTGGGAACCCCTGAATTAGATAATAGTAAAGCCAAGTGCTTGAACTGCACACAGTTAATAAGTCGCGGTACTAAACCAACAAATTTTGGAACGTCTTCAATACCCGATCGGGTATTACACTTCGGGTACCCGTACCCGATTACCCAGTAAAAGCGCTACCCGTTGCATCCCTAATATATATATATATATATATATATATATATATATATATATATTCAAAGAAAGTAGATTGGGAAAGTGTAAATAAAGATTTAAAGGAAGTAAATTGGGAATTACTACTTCACGAGAAGACTCCAGAACAAATACTAGGTATAATGGAGTCTGAAATAAAACCAATATTACTGAAGCATGTTCCAGAGAGACAAAAGAGAAAACGTAGCAAGCTCGAGAGAAAAATCAAGACACTATTTAGACAACGGAAGCAAACCGTAAAACATCTCCACAGATGCAAAACTGATGCAAGGAGACTCAAACTAGAGAGGAAACTTGGCGAAATAGAAATGGACCTAAAGCAAACATTCATACATAAGACAAACGAGGAGGAAAACAAGGTAGCAGAAAACAGAAAATAACCCAAAATACTTCTACATTTTTGCGAAAAGGAAAATGCAGTGCAAAGAGAGTATTGGTCCGTTGATAAACGGGGAGGCCAAACACACCAATAAACCCAAAAAAAATGAGCGAACTGCTTAAGGAACAATTTAACTCTGTGTTTAGCACCCCTAAGTCCGAGATGAAAGTAAAAAACGCGGACAAATTTTTCGACATTGATACAAATCATCCAAGGACAAATTCTGGCACAAACCTATTAATGGACTTTTCGGAAGGAGATGTAATTAAGGCTCTATCACAAATGCGAAACAATTCGGCACCAGGGCCAGACACATGGAGTGCCACATTTCTGAAGAAATGTAAAGAGAGTATTGCCAAACCGCTATACTTACTCTGGAGGAAATCACTCGACACAGGACAAATTCCACTGCCATTAAAGAACGCGAACATTGCCCCTTTATTCAAAGGTGGTAACAGAGCAATGCCCAAGAATTATCGGCCGGTAGCTCTCACCTCGCACCTTATAAAGTGCTTTGAACGTATAATTAGAAGCGAAACTACGTACAGTACCTACTACCTACAAGAAAAGAACTTATGCAACCCAAATCAACATGGTTTCAGGGCTGGAAGATCATGCCTATCACAGCTATTAGAACACCAGGAGAAAATATTGGAAGCACTGTGTCGAAGACAAAACATAGATGAAATCTATATTGACTTTGTTAAAGCTTTCGATAAATGTGACCATGGAATTATAGCACATAAACTTAAAAATATAGGAATTACTGTAGACGACTGGAAAAAAGTTCTTTTTACTCGTGAATCAAAAGTGAAACTTTCTGGGTCTCATATAAGAGTTTGTTAGACGTACAACCAACGAAAACCTGATAGATCCCTGCATAAAACATTCAGTAAAACATGGTGGAGGCAACATTCAAGTTTGGGGTTGTTCCAGTTATTTTGGAGTTGGAGATCTTCGCAGAATCACTTGCACTCTCACAAAAGAGAAGTACCACTCCATACAAGTGAGACACGCAATACCATCAGGATTGAGGCTTTGTGGTCAAGGATTCATTTTCCAGCAGGATAAAGACCCAACGCACACTTCTAACCTTTGCATAACTATCTCAACAAGAAAAGAAATGAAAGTGTTCTACAAATTATGAAGTTTCCTCCACAAAGTCCTGATCTCAATCCAATAGAGCATCTTTGGGACCATTTGAAGAATCTGAAAGCGAAAAAGAATATAACTTCTTTCGATTCTCTCTGGGAGAATGTAGAAGAATGTTGGAACGGCATAACACAAGATGTTATCAAGAAACTTGTCGAATCTATGTTTCACAGAGTGGAAGCTGTCATTAAAGCATAAGGAGGTCATATCGATTATTAATAAGATTATGCCATTAAATTGTTAATTTCGTTACTAATTTATAAGAATTACATTTAGAAGCAGATAACACTGCCCAACAAAAAAAAAAATTTTTTTGCTGCTGATTTAATTCTAAGACCTGTTTCTGGATAATATTGATGTGCTGATTTCAAAAATCACCTTAGATTTTGTCCATCACATCAGGTTTTCGTGTAATGCAATATGCCTATTTTGGGTGATCCATGAAGGGCGCTTATCAAAATTGATGATTTTTGAGACCTGTTAACAGCTGTTTTGCTGTTAAAATTTTATCTGTGGAATACGCAAATCTGTGCATTAAATCTAAAGGTCATGTACAACATGTACGCAGTTCAGTAACTCAATGACGAAACGGAGGCAAGAGCTTGGAATACTTTTGTGGCAGTAGTTAAGAACTTCCTAGGAAACAAAAAGTCTGAAAATTATAAAGATCTTGTAAAGGATTTACTTGTAAACTTTCAGCAGTTGGGTTGCAACATGAGCATTAAAGTTCACTATCTCAACAGTCATCTG
>JAJOZX010006311.1:240000-278288 GCA_023014485.1 Bathynomus jamesi
ATTCATAGATATATTATACTGTTAAACGTGTATACACTAAATAATTGTATGCATGAAATCAATAAATGTGTGAATAAAATAGTTACTTTCTTTGTTAAATATGAAAACTATACGATCAATACCTGATTTCAAATTTCAGAAAATACAAGTAATTACATCATAATATACTTAGATCGCACCAATGTGACTGTCCTATCCAAACTTTTGTTGGAAAGGGTACATATTTCATGTGGATGGTTGTATAGTGGCTGTTCAAAAACTGACATTTTCAGACAGTTTTTACACAAAATAAGCTTAAAATGCGCTGGCTTACGGGCCTCCGCCCCGGACCCCGCTGGGAAAACTTCCAGCTCTCTCCCAGATCCCATAACTGTATGGGTTCGCCCGATTCACCACGGAACCTGACGAACGTAGCTCAAGTTCGCCCCCCCCCACGCCTTGGGACATTCCTGGCAACGTCCCTGCTGGTGAAGAGCCGCTACTTTCACAGTAGATTGATGTTTGGTGCGCCATTTTACGACTGCGTATTGTTGGTTCCCCGTTTTTCATAGGAACCATAAATGCTGAACTTCATCAATATATAATTTAACAATTTATCACCCTGTTCGAGGTTAACGAACGTGACTCGTGGTTTCAGCAAAATGGCACAACCGCTTCTGCTACCAATTCAACGATGGAAATGCTAAACAAATTCTTTGGTGAGCATGTGAATGTTTGGTCACTATTGCCTGATTATTTCCTGTGGGAATATCTTGAGGAAAAAAGATGCGCCAATAATAACCAGGATTTGGAAACATTAATGCAAAACAATGCATAGGCCATTTCTGACATTGCTTTTTGCAACCTTCTTACACTGTTTCTGCGAGCATTTGCAAACGTGTCGCAACCTCTTTGCAGGAATGCGTTGGTCATTTCCAACTTTCGCTATGACTCTATCTATCTATCTACCTATCTATCTACCTATCTCTATCTATCTACACAATGCTACTATGCTTCCTACAGTATCTATAAATTGTGTAAAGGAAACTCGTGTTACAATGAAGCGTTGAACCTTTTACCACATTGTGCTTATAAGTTATTCACCTGAATGCATCTCAGTTGCTAAAAACGGTATTAAGATCTGCCATATACCCACCGTTATAGTGGGCATTGAAAGGCCCCATCCCTGTAGCGATAAATAATTACTGGGTTATAAAATTATGCAAAGTAGCAAGTTATAATGATGCGTATGCTAATCACACACACACACACACACACACACATATATTGTACTGAGAATAATGTTTTTTTATTGTTGTGTTGTGTAGCGATAATTACATTTCTTTTGTTTTATAGATGGTTATCCTTCGATTGGATTCTCTCGCCTGTTTCTTCTTCTTAATTTTAATTGGAAACGTTTTCTCCGACGATAAAGAAGAGTTGCAGCTCTCGGAAGAGGAACACCAGACGATTGACCTCAGGGTGACCCACAACAATGGGGTCATGTATGGAGTCTGCGTTTTCTTTAACCCTGAAAAAATTTTAGTAAGTACAGTAATCGATTGAGGGACATGAATTTGGCCCAGGCGCACAGTGCTGCGAAAGAAATTTGTGTGTGTGTGAAAACTAATTTAATAAATCTACTGCTCCATAATGAGTTACACAAAAATACACATACATTTATATATAAAATAATAATTCTGTATTTAACTTTCTCTTTAATTACATCATAGAATATTATTCCTTGTGGAAACAGGACACAAGGAAAGAATTTCTCTCTCATCGGAAAAAATGCCAATGTTTTCTGGTATGCAAACATGGGACGTAATCCACCTGACCTTGGATTTGAATAATAATAATAATAATAATATTATTATTATTATTGTTCGGAATTATTTAACATGTTTAAAATTTTGATGGATAAATATTTTTATTAATGTCCAGGTTAAAATCCACAGAATTTACACAAATTTGAATTGTAATTCTGGGCTTTTTTTCTTTCACCACACTGATCTATGGATACTAATTACCCGTAAAAAGAAAATATATATATATATATATAATATATATATATATATATATATATACACACACACACACACATTATAAGTAGTAAAAGTCATTATGACAGTGTTAAATCGTTTGGTTTCATACCACAAGTCAGAATAGGTTAAAGAATGGTTCCTCTCAAAATTAGCTTCCAGACTGGGCGCTGCATAAACACTATACACACACACACGAGGTATGTTCAAAAAGTATCCGGACAGGGTGTTTATTTTTAGAACAAGGTCACGCTTGGAGTTGTGACTGTGCTAAACATGTGTCTGCATGTCGAGACAAGTTAGCTGATGGAATTGTACTTCAATGTCTTGCGTCAGTCCACTGTGGTAAGCCGATAAAGTTAAACGTGTTTTGTTTCGCGGCGATTTCTTTTTTTTTTTACTGTGAAGGTATTGTGCACCATGAATATGCTTTACAGGGACAAACAACAAGGAATGTTGGATCAATGAAAGGAAGCCACCCCAGCCTTCTTTAGTTAGCTTTATAAAGCTAACTAACGAAAATATCACGACCTAACCTAACCAATCGTTAGGTCAACTGTACGTTCTTGACGATTGGTTAGGTTAGGTCGTTATATTTTCGTTAGTTAGCCTTATAAAGCTAACTAAAGAAGGCTGGAGATGGCTTTCTTTCATTGATCCGAAATTTTACACTGAAGTTTTGAGACGTCTACGTGAAGCAGTTCGAAGGAAACGGCCGTAGAAGTGGGAGTCCGGAGACTGGATGCTTCATCACGATAACGCGCCATCTCACTCGTCGCAACTTGTCCAGCAATTTTTGGCCAAAAACGCTGCCCCCTAAGTACAGCAGCCTCCATATTCGCCGGATTTGGCTCCATGCGACTTTTCTTTGTTTCCGAAGCTCAAACAAACCCTGAAAGGACACCGATTCGATGATGAGACTATTAAAAGAAATTCGACGGAGCAGCTTTTGGTCATTCCGAAAAGTGCTTTCGAAAAATGTTTTCAACAGTGGCAGGATCGTTGGGCAAAGTGTGTGGCTTCAGAAGGAACGTACTTTAAGGGAGATTAAGCCCAAATCCTGTAAGTACCATATTCTGTCTATAATCGCATCAGTCCGGATACTTTTTGAAGAAACCGCGTGTATATATATATATATATATATATATATATATATATATATATATATATATATATTAAAAACACAGTAAATAGCTAAAATCTCTGAAATGTAAAAGCTAAAAAATAAAAAAGTAAAAACCGTGAAGCTTTTCAAGGGAGGCTATCCTCTTCATTCAGACTTCGAACGACGGTTTAGGATCGACCTGCGGTCGACCCCTCTTCAACATCCCACCTCATTTGTGGGATTTGGTGGAGGAAAGAACTGGTTTCGGCCTCATCCTTTCCTTGTAGCCAGTCACGTATAACAAGAACCTGACCAGCTGGATCTGGAAATTATTCGGGTTGATGTGCTGAAGGTTCCTCAGTTCTTTTGGTAGTACATTAAAAAATTTTGGGTCTCGTATTCTGAGAGTAATTTCCATCCTCGTTTTTATGGCCCCCAGTCCCACTGCAACTGGGACAGTACACACAGGGCCGTAGCCAGACCAAATCAGTAGGAGGGGCGGAGAAATTGACAGGGGGGACAATGAAAAAATTTAATGTCATTTTTTGTGAATATCGAAATATACTGCAGAAAATTACATTCAAAACTATAACAAGTAAAACACCGTAGGCTAAATAAAAAAATTATCAAACCGATACATATAGATAGGCATATTGGGTCATACTTATAGAATACAATATTTAGTCTAAATTTAGTGTAAATAAAAGTCTTTGTAAGTTTTTCTAATTTTAGAATAACTGTATGCGGCGAGTTTTTTTAGCGAAATTCTTTAGGAATTCAAACATGTCTATTTGCTTCGTTCTCTTATTTTCAAAGGCAAGTAAAACAAGTTGGCTTTGGCGTTTTTGTAGCATGGAACGCCGTTGCGGTTGGTTTTCCCAGGGGGGGCATATTATTTTCCAGGCGGGGCTTTGACCCCCCTGGCCCCCCCTTGGCTACGGGCCTCAGTACACAACTTGCTTCTTCTCTCATTCCATTGTTTGTTTCATTTCTAAGATTAGGGACAATAACCCTCGGGTATTTTCCATAGGTACATATATTATTGTGTACCGCTCGCGTCTTCTTTCCAGGGTGTAGAGTTTCAGGGAGGCCAAAAACGCTGCCCCCTAAGTACAGTAGAGTTTCAGGAAGTTCCAGTCAAGATCATAGGCGTAGGAGTCGGGGGGGGGGGGGGGGGGGTAACTGACCCGCCAAATTCAGCCTGACTGAATTTTTTTCGGGAGTATTTAAGTACCCTATTTGATATAACCTGTTACAACTTACTCTATTGTTGTAACTTGTTTGGTGCTCAGCCTTTGTACAGTTGTGTATACCTGCAAGTAGTGTTTAATAAAAATGACTTAAAAATCGATTTTGGTTTCGCTTATTTTGGGGGGGGGGGGGGGGCAAAACTTGCTTGCCTCCCCCCCGAAAAAAAACGGGCCCCTACGCTTCTGGTCGAGACCAGTAGTTTTCAGCTTTCGTTTCCTCTATCTTAGACGTAAAAGTCCTTTGTATGGTTTCTATATGGGATGTAAGTACTGAGCAATACTCAATCACTGGTAGGACTAAACTCTCCCATAATTTTAGCATAATGTTTGTTTTTCTGCTGTGGAAGCTCCTCCAAATAATTCCCATTATTTATTTAGCTGTTGTGATTGTAATGTTATACTTACAGTGCATCCGATGACATTTTTACTCCAAAATCCCTGACTTAAAAGTGTGGTGCTATCTGTTTGGCTTGCAGTGTTTTGTACCATTTATTCTGTAGCACTTTGTTGTTACCATATCTTAGAAGTTGGACTTTGTATTTTTTATGAAATAAGCAAAATATTGTTTATTTCATGAAATTGCCAGGCCATTTGCCAAATTCATGAAATAAGCAAAGTTATTGCTTATTTCATGAAATACAAAATTTCGCTCTGCCTATTTCATGAAATAGGCAGAGGAAAACTGAGAGTTCAAGTGTCATTTGCAAACTATATTTAAAGCAAAATTTACTTAAAGCAAAATATAGAGGCAAGCACCTAACCTATTTTGATGCGTTTTTGCACGTATGGCGTGGGTGGCATAAGCTGTTATAAAGGTTTCCAGCTTTTAGACAGGAACGTCTTTTGGTCAAACAGCTGGCTCGGCAGTTAGGTGTGGTTAGGTTAGGTTAGGTTAGATTATGAAATGCTTACGCAGTCGTGCACAAATAGCTAATCTTTTCTATTAAAGATTCATAACGGTGCGCGTACCCCTAAAAAGTTTGTTGATTTTTATCAGACACAAAAACATTTATTGTTTAGATATTGTCCTGTCCTTGAGAAGTCTCAGAATGGAGTTTTTGCCATTTAATTAAATTTAAACTAAAATATCATTGCAAAATATCAAGCATTTCATAACCTAACCTAATCTAACCACACCCAACTTAACCTAACTGCCGAACCAGTTGTCTGACCAAAGGATACTCCTGTCTAAACACTGGAAACCTTTGTAACAGATCGTGCCACCCACGCTATACGTGCAAAAACGCATCAAAATACAGTAGGTTAGGTACTTGCCTCTATATTTTGCTTTAAGTAAATTTTGCTTTAAATATAGTTTGTAACTGACACTTGAACTCTGTTTTTAACTCTGCCTATTTCATGAAATAGGCAGAGCGAAATTGCGTATTTCATGAAATAAGCAATAACTTTGCTTATTTCATGAATTTGAGAAATGGCCTGCCAATTTCATGAAATAAGCAATTTCGCTAATTTCATGATAAATGAAATTTCACCGATTACGTGTAACAGATATATATAATAAACTAAATATAAATTGAAAAGTAAGAGGCAGTATTACTTTCAACTGACCAGCGTGTGTATATAATTTTGTATATCGTTTCCGCCCGCAGATGAAATATCGCAAAAGAGAAAAAGAAGCTCCAAAAGTAGTGGAGACTGATCCCCCCAATTTGGGGGAGCCGTTGAAGACCCTCGAGCATTGCCGGCAAAAAGCCTTCGCTACAAAGGTCTGTTTTTTTTTTTGTGCGTTTGTTTTGTTTTTACTGTATTTTTTGTATTATAGCACGGCTGAATTAACTAATTGTATTGATTGTCAATGTTAATCGTCTATTTGGTTATATTCAAGTTGGTTGGTAGACCCGTTTGACATTCCGTTATATTGAGGTCACTGAGACCGAACTGTAACGCCACCAACCAGAAAAAAATAAGTCTCTTTAAAAGGGGAACTAGGTCGAGCCAATTAAATTACGTGCAGCGGGCTCGGCACTGTATCCTTTCCCCACTTCTTAGACTGTCTTGGGAGAGTCCTTAGCTGGGTGAATGTTTATTATTAACCAAGATAAAGAATTTACTGCCGTATTCGCATTATATTATTTAAAAAAAGTAAGTTTCCACTATGAAATACTTTCCATCCATTTTCTACAATACTCGTATAAATAAAAACCGCTATCACCGCAGATGAAGAAGAAGAGAATCTTGTTCCACAAGACCATGAATTCAAAGAAGATCGCAATGCGTAAGAAAATGGAAGCTAAATTCCAAAGGCAAAAGAACCAGAGAATTAGATCTTCATCTATTATTCGAAGAAGATTCCGAAGAATTTAAAAAATTGTTTTATACTTTAGGCATTTTCACATTGTTTTAGACCTGTACAATTTCGGAAAAAAGTTGGCCTATAAACAAAATTTCTAAATACAGTAACATAAAAATTATAATTAGTAATGTTATGTTTTTATTTGGATATTTTATTATTTTTTATGATTATAAAATTTTCAAAACAAAACCCAATCATAACGTATTAGTAATTTTTTATGCTTTGGAAATTTTAAGTTTTTGTGAATTTATTTCTGAAACAAAAAGAAATATGAACATTCGTTCAAATTTTTGTTCTACTTAACGTGCGTACACTGCATCCATACTAGTAAAAAAATGAGGCAAAATTTGTTGACCACATTTGTTGAGGAACAGTGGCCAACAGTTGCTTAACTGTTTGTTACTCAATGCTTTTTGGAGTGTTGACCAATATTGCTGGCTCCAACAATGTTTCCCACTACATATGGGAAACATTGTGAAACTGTCAGCAATATTACCGTAGTCTCGACGTGTCTGGAATCAGTGTTCAATATTTTCCAGCTGGAGGCAATTGTAAACCTTGTCTGCCGACATGCTTGTTGTCACTGAAATGTTGTTATAGTGTGGACTGGCAACATTGTTGCTCAACATATTGCGCCTTTGCTGGACAACACATGATGTTCAACTGTTGTCAACACTTGACCAGTAATGTTGTGCAACATGTTGACAACATTTGTTGTAGTGTGTACGCACCTTTTAGTTTCAGTCAAAATTTCGACAAATTTGAGCCAAAACTGTAGTGGGATTCATGTAGCGAATTAATTTCCCTTATATTAATGTTCCCAAAAAAAACTATGACGGTACTGACGTCACAGCATTTTTGGGAAGAGATCGCCATATTCGTTGAAGTAACTTATTGAAAATGCCTATTCTTTTGTATTCTCGTTTAAATTGTAAAGTCAAATAAACTGAAAATGAGGTTCAGGTTAAAGTTCTCTACTTTTCCTAGGTATAAAGAAAAATAGAAGTGGTGACGTCATATTCGTCCTTAGTTACAAGCGCGTTAGCAACGACTCCGATTCAAAATTTGTGCCTTACTTTTGTCCCGCTTGGCATATACTCGATTACGCAATAATTGTACCATTGTACAAAAATAAAAGGTGAAACGAGTAAGTGTAACTTCTGTAAGAATTACAGAGGTATAAGTCTGTTGAGTATAGTGAGGAAAATGTATGGTAGGATAGTGATAAAGTTCATGATATTACAGAATGCTTGGTAATTGATGAGCAAGGAGGGTTTCGAGAGGGATCAAGAGTTCGCGGAGACTAGTGCACTGGTTCGTAACCGGTGGGCCATGGCGAATTTCCTGGGTTGGCCATGGAAGTTGGTCATAGCATACCTTTTAGAAGCCAAATTCAAATTTAGAAGTAGTATAATTTGTCATTTTATAAAATTATTAGCATATAACTATATTTACATTATTTTTCCACGAGTTATTCGAATCAGCTGCAGTGGGCCATCGCCTTAATAAGGTTGGAAACCACTGGACTAGTGATTGAGAAAGCATGTGAAAGGGATTGAAAGGTATAAGTGGCTTTTATGGATCTTGAGAAAGCGTATGATAGAGTAAATAGAAAAGCAGTGTGGCAGATCTTGGGTATATATGAGATTGGCAGTGGACTCTGAGTGCGGGGAAGAGTTTCTATGATGGAAGTAGTGCGTGTGTGAGTAAATAAAGAAATGAGTGAATGGTCTGATATAAGTGTTAGTGTGCGTCAAGGATGTGTGATGTTTCTGTGGCTGTTCAATCCGTTTAAGGATGGAGTGATGAGAGAGGTGACAGTGTGATTACTAGAAAAAGGATTTGTTATTTAAAAAAAATTGTGTGAATCTGTTGTGTAATGGGAATAGATGGGATCTGTCGAATCTGCTGTATCTGTACTTTACATCCAGGTTGTTTCTGCTTTCTCACCCCAATTAATTGGAAAATTAGATTTTTGTAATGTATGTAATTTTTTACACTTTTTGAGGTTTCAAATGACAAATATTAATATTTATTATTATCAACGTTAACATTGATATTATTAGCACAAGATTGTCCTTTTCTTAAACCTGCAATGTTTTATAACTTTTCACAAAAATTTATAAGGATTTCAAATAGTATAAATTTTTCTGCGCCACCCTGTATATATATATATACACACACACACACACACACAGTTTTTCTAGAGGGTACATGGTTTGCTCTTTGTAACTCTTTCTTTATCTACATTTTACTGTTTTAGAAATGTGTTGAAATGTAAATTCTTTTTAATTTATCAGTTCGTGACGTGTTCATATGTATGATTTCGTCATATTTAGATTTTGCTATGCGGAATTTAATCATGTAATAGCAGTAACTATAGTTGTAACTACGCTGATATATAGTGACTGTCATGTAGGGATTCAAAAAACACTTGCTTATTTTTTTAAGAATAAAGACACTGAAACATATTGTAGGCCCTATTTAAAAAATTAAGCTTCAGCAGATATTGCTGTACGCGATACAATTTATGTAAATATTTCGTTCCACGCAACCGGTCTTTGAATTCCTCGAAAAAGTACTATAATGTGATCTAGCTTTCATCTTTAACCTTTCGAAGTACTTAAATTCTCGCTATGTAATAACAACAATACCACCCTCAGCATCTCTAGGATACCGAAATCTCCTTGGGGCAGTGTCAGCGACCCCAGCGGAGGTTGAAACACGAAAAAGTGATTAGAGAAAGAAGAAATTGATTACCGTTCGTATATATGCCTTTGTTCGTAATGAGCTTTGGCTATTGTTTATCATATACAGAACCCATAAACGCCTTCCAGTTACGGGAAATTATTAAATGGGAAGTTTTTAAGTTTCATATTAATAGCAGGTCATTAAAAGTACGAAGATAAACCGTATATTCAACCACACTTACCCGTCTTACCAAACCATTATTTTATGATATACATAAAGGTTTTGAATACTTAGTGTACCACCTAAAAAAGTAACTGCATATGTTAAGGTCAAATGTGAAGTAACTCACGAGTGTTCAGTGGTAAATTTTCTGCACATTCAATTAACGCGTTTGATACCTTAGAACATTGAAAATAAATGTTTCTGAATTTTTTATGTAAATTTTTAATGTTGGATGCAGAATGTCGGTTTGGATTAGTTTACGGTATAAAATTAAAGATATTTATTTATAAAATAAATATTACAGTAGTACAATTTCTGCTCTATTACAGTAAACGGATCACCTGAAGATCAGGGCCCCCAGCCTCAATTACCAAATGATATCTGCGTTAAAACTAACGAAAATATCACGACTTAACCTAACCAATCCTCAAGGGCGTACAGTTGACCTAACCGGGCATTCAATTTAATTTATTATATTTGGTACTGTAAAACAAAGAACAAGAAGACATGGTGGCCCTGATCTTCAGGTGATCCCAGTAAACAACTGTCAATTGGAGCATTTATTTAATTCGGCCCTTAAGCTTTAGGCTTTACTGGGCTCTTAGATTAATTGAAGGAAAAATCTAATATATAAATCATGGTTAAATTATGATTAAAGAACATAGAAATTCATGAATTGGAAGTATCAATTAATTTAAAATATACAAACGGAAATACTCGTATAGTATATGAGTAGTGCAACGGGAGAAGGGAATAAGCGACAAAATCGGCGAAATGCGTTTTCTGTTTGAAAAGACACCTTATTCTTCCCTCATCACCTCCAATTGGCAGATATCCCATTTTGTGACTGGGGTGCTTATTTTTGGATTGCTCCGATATTCCAGTTTGTTTCCAAAGTCCCCAATCCAAGAAAAAGCACCCCAGTTAGACCCCCAATCCAAGAAACAGCATCCTAGTTCGACCTCAATCCAAATCAAAGCATTTTAACGTCAACATTCCTCGAAAACTTTGTCCAGGCTTGATCGCACTTAGCACACAGCATCACTTTTTAATAAGATTTTTTTCCTTTACACCAATTTATTACTGGCAATGGATCTTCAACCAATTATGGTAACACTTCTTTTGAAAAGTTGATGCTGTCATCTTGCCCTCATACTTCTGAATGGTTTTTACATTTCAGGACTTATTTATAAATATATCAAAACCTACGGTAAAATTATTGAATGCCTGGTTACGTTAATTGAATGCCAGGTTAGGTCAACTGTACGCCCTTGATGATTGGTTAGGTTAAGTCGTGATATTTTCGTTAGTTTTAACGAAAATATCACGACTTAACCTAACCAATCGTCAAGGGCGTACAATTAACCTAACTGGGCATTCAATTAACCATTTTAGAGCAGTTAACTCTACTTTTAACCAGGGCTGTGGAGCTGGAGCTGGAGCCGGAGCCAGGAGCTGGAGCTTGAAGCAATTTTGGTGAGTGGAGCTGGAGTTTGAGCTGGAGCCAGTTATTTTTGGGAAGCTGGAGCTGGAGCTGGAGCTGATAAAAAATGTGTCAGCTCCGGCTCCAGCCCAATACAAAGAGTTCATATTTAGATACAAACTTTTTTATGCTATTTTTTTTTTATTTTGAATGATTTCTAATTGGACTTAATTTTTTTCAGGAAATGTGTTAATTTTTAGAAACTTAAACTAGTAAGCTTAATTTTTTAAAATTGAAAATATTAAGTTTCTTCTTTTTTTGAGCCCTTTCATAATGACAACTAGATCTCAAAGTCAAACAAAGTCCGCATTATTTGAATACTTCACAGTTTCTACAGATGGAAAATATTTCATTTGTCACTGTAAGAAAGAAAATAATGATGAACAATTATGTGAAACTAAAATTAGTTCTTGTACAAGCTATGATACAAAAGTACCAACCCAGACTGGCAAGACATCAAATTTAAAAAGACATCTACAACGATTTTATCCAAAAATTTTAGAAATTGTTAATAAGAAAGACAGTGAAGCAAGTCAAGCATCCACCTCAACTAAAAGTAAAATTTGTCCTGGGGGACAATTGCAAATGTCACCATTAATAAGTTTCTTTCCTAGTAATAAAGTTACTGTAAATATGACCTCAGATAAATTCAAGAAGTACATCATAGAAATGGTGGTAAAAAATAGTATACCTTTATCTTTTTTCTCAACACCAGCTTTTTAGGTCTTAATGGAGAAATGGCCAGTAAACTCCAAGTTTCTTTGGATAGAAATAGCATTAGAAAGATTGTGATTGAAGATGCCACACACAAAAAGGAGGAACTTCAAAGAACTCTTAAGGAGTGCTTTGTGTTCCTCAAAATGGATGGATGCACTAGCCATAGAGTTAATTATTTTGCCATTAATGTGAGATATATAGATGACAACAATAAAAAGGTGACTCGGACACTGGCAGTAAGGAATACACATGCACATCACACCAGTGAATATCTTTCTAAGTTAGTCGAAACTGTCTTACAAGATTTTAAAATAAAAAAAGAACAAGTTCTATGTATTGTCACTGACAATGCTTCGAATATGCTAAGCACTATTGAAAAACTAAATAGAGGGACAGTTACTAAGGAAATAATGGAAAATGAAGATGACATTTCTGAAATTGATTCTGCAAATGAAATGATAGTGACAGAACAAGATGATGAACTTCTAGATAATATTGCTGAAGAAGCCACTATGCTATCTCATATTCAACACATGCGCTGTGTTGTGCATACATTGCAGTTAGCGATAAGGGATGGATTAAAAGAACGACATGTAGCAACTATGATCAGCAAGTTCAGACAGGTAGCCACTGCAGCCAGAACACCAAAAATAGACTCCATTGTGAAGAAACATTCAGGTATGGAAGCTATTTTAGATCAAGATACTCAGTGGGGCAGCACCTATTTGATGATTAAGCGTTTGCTTGATCTGAAACCACATCTTGAAGACCTGGCAAATCAAAATGTCTCATTAACTGAAAATGAATGGATGCAATTGACCCAATTAGAAGTTCTGCTTCGTTACCCTTTTGCTGTCACTAAAAAGTTTCAAACAGAAGAATTAACTTCTGGTGAATTCTTGTTGGCATGGAAAGAATTAATATTTCGTCTCAATCAAACAGGAGGACTACTTGCTGAGGGAATTGTTTCGTCGATGAAGAAAAGAGAGGTATTACTATTAGAAAATGCAATTGTATTAGCTGCTGTTTACATAGACCCAATGAACAGAGTTCTATTAAATGAAGATCAAAAAGCTAAAGGAAAAGAGGCCATCTATGACATTGCATTGCGCATGGAAAAGCTGGTATCTGAAAAACCAGACGCCCAGAATGAAGAAGATAGCAGCATTACCAACCAATCATCCTTTTCAAATGATGAGGAAGATTTCACAAAATATTTGGACAGAATAGATAGATCAAATGCAAAACGTCTCAAAGTAGAATTAAAGAATCCTCCACAGATGAAAATAATCAAATTCAAGCAAGAATTCTATGCTGAATTAAAGGAAGTAGAAAAATACAACCGCTCCTCTAAACTGACAGTTGACGATGTCATACCCTTATATCCAAAGATTATAAGGAATGTAGCTAGTATTGTATCAGCTCTACCACCCACACAAAGTCAGTGTAGAACGCCTCTTTTCAGCACTGAGAATAGTGAAATCTGATTTAAGAGCATCAATGAAGGATGACTTAGCAGAAGCCATTTTATTTCTGAGGACAGGCATGTAATGAAGATGTATAAAAAGTAATAAAAATTATTTTAATTTTTTAAAAGGCTACATTTTCCAAATAAACATTCTATAATACAAACGAATAAGGTTTTTTTTTTGTCTTTTTGTAAAACATTTTTTTTTGTTATGAAAGGTGTAGGTAATATTATTATTAATAAATGATTAATAGCTGCAACAGGCTTTGGTCTAAATTTTAAAAAGTAGCCTGATGAATCATGTGATGGTGATGAAATGTTTTGTGTGGCTGCCTGCTATGCTATGGCCTATGAGTAGCAAGGTAAATTTCAAGAGATTTATCAATCATTAATATATGGTGAGAGGAGCTGGAGCCGGAGCCGGAGCCGGAGCTGGGCATAAAAAAATGCTGGAGCCGGAGCCGGAGTTGAAGCCAGAAATTTGAAAATGCTGTAGCCGGAGCCGGAGCTTAAGATTTTGGTGCCAGCTCCACAGCCCTGCTTTTAACTCCATTTCCACTCCATTTTAGAGCAATCCAAGAAAAAGCACCCTAAATTGATTTGGGGTGCTTATTCTTGGATTGCTCCGAAATATCTTCCAATTGGAGGTGATAGAGGGAAGAATAAGGTGTCTTTTTCGAACAGAAAACGTATTTCGCCGATTTTGTCGCTTATCCCCTTCTCCCGCTGCGTTACTCGTATGTTAAATCTTTAGTCATGATTATAGATATTATAAGTAAGTTATATTATAGATTATTATAGATTTGTTACGGTAGGTTACATCATATTAGGGTGGGATAGGTTATATTATCTGGTACGTCACTGTTTCTGCACTTTACAGAAAACCCACTTCGAGTCCCCAGTTGCTTCCGCTTATTATATAATCCTCTGTTCAGTGGCAATAAGATTAACTTAAAGTCGATTAGGTAAGTCATTTATTTTAGTATATGGAATTTATCATATAAGAAAGATGCCTTTCATATGTGGAGAAACGTACGTGTGTGTGTGAGTGATTATACTTTAGGTCATCGCTCTAATCTATAGGACACACACAAAGCTTATCGCAATATGAACATTGAACGTGCGAGTAACGACATAAGCAGTGTCGCCGTAGATTCAGACTTTTTTTCACTTAAAATCTTTAAATTTCATTAAGTACAAAATTAAGTAAAAAAGGTGTAAAATTAAGTAGTTAAGAAAAGATGCTGGATGAGAAAATAAAAAAGTAGACCTATGTTAAATATAACATACGATATTCGGCTAAACTTCCACATTTTTTTTCATGGTATATAATGCAAAGTCTGTATACGTATCATATTAAATAACTTTGACTTTGTACATACATTAATATTCAACACTTTGACTTTAGACAAACATTTTATAACTATAAGGGATAGAATTAATTAACTTAACTGTAATTGGTGATTGGAGGAAACGGTGGAACAAGGTTGAAATAGAGGAAGGCGACATAATAGAAATACAGTTTGTAAAATTTGATTAATTTCTTCTTTTTTTCTGGATGCTGTTTAGCGTCTTTGTTTTTTGTTATTTTGTCTCTCGATCAAGGTTGTTCCATAAAGATTTAGCTGCACAGTCTAAATTATATTTATATATATATATATATATATATTTTTTTTTAATTATTTGATTGTTTTGTAACGAAATGACGTTGGGTTTGAGAAACTAATCTTTTGTTTTAGATGATTTCCGGAGCGGAATAAGAAGATTTGATACATATTTGAGTGTTTCTCAAACGGGGGTCGTGAACCCCCGGGTCGTAGTTTGTTTACCCTTATGGTAGTAATTGTGCGCAAAAAAAAAAAAAAAAAAAAAAAAAATCCGCTTCCTGAGTTTGTTTACCCGTGTATGATAAGGGGTCGCGCCGACGTAAGACCCTGACACGGGGGTCGCGGGCGAATCCGGCTAAGAGAGAGTGTATGAGACACAATATCTTGTAAATATCTTCGTTTCAGAAGTTTTAAGTCGTGCAACATTGTCTGTACTTTAGTTATGTTTATTCAATTTGTAAATTTTCCTAATTAATTATTCTTTTTTTGTATCTCCACCAATGATTCAATTAAATATTACAAGCTAAAGCGGGCCATACGGGCCCATTTAACTAGATCTGGAGTGCTGTAGCCTTCGGCATCAGTAATTCAGGTGCCTGCGGTCTCCCAATTACTGGCGAGTCAATTATTCGGTCAGTAAAACTATAGAAAAGAACAGTCATGAAAATCTTAAGCTTCACAAATCTTGATACAATGAGTTCGGATGTGAAGCTTAACATTTTCATTGCTGCGTTCTTTTCTAGCTAAAGTAGGCCATACGCAGGGACGTAGCCAAGGGTGGGGAGGGGGGGGGCGACGGAGGCGGTCGTACCCCCGTTTCCTTGGAAATTCCAGGAAACAAATCTGCGGGAATTACAACCAAGGTTCACCGCCAAACTATAACATTTATCAATTTGGTATCTATATATAATGGAAGGAGTGTCATATATATATATATATATATATATATATATATATATATATATATATGCGATATTTTGCGTCGTTTTTTTAAACACGTATCGTAGGATACTGAACTACTGAAATATGAAGCGCGGGGAAAATGAACACCGCTCGGCGCCAGTTAGTTTTGCATGCACTGCAACATAGTACAGTGTGAGTGTGACGAGTGGGGCGTGTTGCATCATTGCATGTTGGTCAAGCTTTGTTAATTCGTTATACAGTATTGCGATGTATATACGAAAATATTTCAAAAGAAAATCAGATGAATCGGTTGAAGAACACAATGAAAGTGATACAGCAGAACCCTCCCTAAAGTTGTTAGACAAACTGAAGACGATGCACATCAACCAGAACTAAGCGATGAAAATGCAAGTGTCAGTGATCAAGTACAGGTTGAGGTGCCGTCTGAAACGAAGGCTTCACAGGACCAACCGACCACTGGTAAGTTGATCTGGTATAATTACAAATTTACAAAAGAAATGTCTACGTGTTTGATGCATATAAAGGCAAATAATAAAACAATATAATATACTTAGTAAATTGCTGATCAATGAATGTAGAATTATCAAATATCATGTTGCGAGTCATTTAGAATAACTATCGAATATACATATGTAATATATTAAAAAAATCGAATAATCGTTAACACGATTGACACAGCAAACAATTGTTATTGCCATATAATGTTATCGTTCTGTACCTTCTAATACTAGGCTGCTATTTTGCTAGATGGTTGTGATCAGTGTCCAGTGATGTTTACTGTGTCAATTGTCAACAGGTCATGGTCTATATTCGAAGCATTTTGACGTGATGAAGCAAACCGAAAATGATAGCAACTGGAAGATGCACGTCATTACAACTCTGTGGACCCACCTACATGCGTTATCTGGCCTACATCGACACATTTCATGTGGATGGCTGTATAGTGGCTGTTCAAAAATGGCAGTTGCACTGACATTTTCAGACAGTTTTTGCACAAAATAAGCTTAAAATGCGCTGGTTTACGGGGCTCCGCCCCGGATCCCGCTGGGGGAGCTTCCAGCTCTCCCCAAGACCCCATAACTATATGTGCTCGCCCGCGCCCGATTCACTATGGAACCTGACGAACGTAGCTCAAGTTCGCCCCCCCCCCTTGGGACATTCCTGGCTACGTCCTTGGCCATACGGGCCCATTTAGCTAGATCTACGGTGCTGGGGCCTTCGGCCCCAGTAATTGGTGGGAAGGCGTGGGGAGGAGGTCAATTGTTAAGCTTCACAAAAGGTCCTCGTGTACTTAAAGTAAATATATTACGCTTTAACTGCCTTAATAATTTCTTTTCAAAATTTTCGGTATCTGATTTCAGATACCATCTAATAACTCTGCCTCAGTTATATTATATAGGGTGTCCATAAAGTCACGCATCATAGGCAAATACATTTATGTTGTTTATTTATTTATTTTGTTTTATTTATTTGTTTGAAATGATTCCCACCAATCTCAAAACATGTTTGTAAACGAAAAAGCAGGTTTCGTTGAATGTTCCTCAACATATTTGGCCTGATGGAGACATAAATAAATAGACATTGCTTATGTTCCTATGATGCGTGACTTTATGGACACCCTGTAGATTGTGTATGTATATCACGTTCGCAACGCTAATGCAGTACTGTATATGTCTATGTATATGTATATGGATCTAAAGACCTAGTTTTGGGGGTGCCACACCTGCTTTTGAGATTATGTATGAGTCTTTGACTAATATGTTGAATAGGTCTTCAGTGTGCTGTCTGATTGACAGGTTTGCATCGCAGGAATTCCCAGAAATTTGGCCGACTACACTTGTTTTATAGGGAATGAGTTTAAAGTTATTTTTAAAGAGGTCATCTTTTTCTTTTTGGGAATGACTATATAAGCCTTTTTTTTGTATAGTTAAACGTAGTTGTTGGCATTAAGCAATGGATAAATTGTTTGCAGTTCATTGCTGGAAGTGGTTTGGGATGGCAACAAGTCCTTGTTAGAACTAGATTGTCGTGTTATCTGTGTACTGGTGACAAGATGAGTTAGTCAATGTAAAGGATGAACGGGATGGGTGCCAGAATGCTTTCTTGATGCACTCTGTGGGGGTACAGATCTTGTTTGTGAAGTGTGAATATCGGGTACTGTAAACTCAGTCCTCTTACTTGAGTATGAGCAGAACCATCTTGAGGGTAGTCCCATAAAACTGTAATGTTCGAGTTTTTTTAGTAGTATATCATGAGTACTACTATGTCAAAGGACAAGGAGGATAATCATTAACGTCTTTTTGTCGTTCAGACTGCTCGCTTCTTCTTAGGCTAGGCTAAGTTAATTAGGTTATTTAGATTAGGTGAAGTGTCATCATTTATAGATGGTTTTCTTATGATCTTCATAAAACAGGCCTATGCTTTTCTAAATGACTTTAAACACTTCCAGAACGAAAAGCTATAGTATCCCAGAGACTTTGGTCCCGCTATATTCTAATTACACAACAAACTTACCAGTAGAATGTCTTGTTGACGAAATGTCGAAAGCCCGACATGGTTAAAATAAAACGAAACAACCAACCAACGTGCGAAGCCAGAACAATTGAAGATGTTAAGTTGTGACCCGAAATATTTTGGTTTTTAAATACTTTTTTTTAGTTTTTCACTGATTTAGTTAGTTAAAAGTTTTATTTTCGCCCATACCAAAGAATTTAAGTTAAAGAAAGCAGTTTTAGCTTATTTTGCGTTTATACTGGGACAGAATTTTCTGACAATCATTTTTGCGTTTAAACTTAACCCATTAACGCCAAGCGTCCTATTTTGAGAACACATTTTAACACTACAGGTTAGGTTAGAACTTAAAAGTGAAATTTTTAAATATTAATTTTTATTTTTTAATTTAAATTTTTGTGTATCAGATAACTGTTTCATGTTTATTTAAAGTCTCTCTGAAGTTGAATATATCAAGAAATATCAGGAAATAAAAAAAAGGGATCACTTGAAGATCAGGGCCCCCAGCTTTCGTTAGTTGCCTTATAAGGCTAACTAACGAAAACTGGGGGCCCTAACTAACCTAACTTAACCTAACTAACCATTAGGTCATCTGTACGCCCTTGACGATTGGTTAGGTTAAGTTGTGATATTTTCGTTTGTTAGCCTTATAAGGCTAACTAAAGAAGGCTGGGGGCCCTGATCTTCAGGTGATCCAAAAATAGTTTTGGGCGTTAATGGGGTAATTAGGTGCGTGTGTGTGTGTGTTTGTGTTTTGGGGTTATTTAACCTCTTTCGCAACATCTAAGGTCATATGACGGAGAGAACCTACAGATTTACGTGGGATTCGAACGACGGGTCACTACATCATCTTGGATGTAGAGGAAGGTCACCCATCTAATTACAACCCAGACACAACGTCACTTCGATGATTTGTAGGAAGCAGTGTTTCACGTGGCTTCGTCATAGCCTAGGTGATTAGGTTATTCACATTTTTAAATTAATATTACAGTTTAGTTTGAAATTCAAATTGTTTGTTGTTCAAAAGACGGTACAGAAAGAATACAAATACAAATTTCAGAATTAAGGACATTAGAACTTAAAATACGACATCTTAAGAATTTCCAAGTACAGTATGAGACAATGAGAGTTACCTTTCATGGCAATAATTACTCATATTATAAACAATGGTAAATGTACAGTATTACACCCGTCTCCCTTTCGAGGTGAAATTTATGTTTTTCCTATGGTTTTTGATGTGTTTTGAACGAATCTGACCTTCAAAACCGTCGGAAATGACTCGTTTTTGAGATACCCCCCCCTCCCCCCAGCCGGCAATCGAAAACGAGTCATTTCCGACGGTTTTGAAGGTCAGATTCGTTTAAAACATCAAAAATCATATGAAAAACATAAATTTCACCTTCAAAATTGACCTGACCTAACCTATCCTAACCTAACCTAAATTACTTAGTCTTGTAGGCAGCCCAGGAATCACTATAAATCACAGAGCCAGGCCTAATGTACTTCTGTATGAGTGGAATGAGTGTTCCATTCCGGTACGAAAGTAATTTAAATTCGAAATGGATGGAGCGCAGTGATTGGGCAGACATGTAACGAACACACAAACGAACGTACGAACACACAAACGAACGTACGAACACACAAACGAACGTACGAACACACGAACGTACGAACACACAAACGAACGTACGAACACACACTAGATACACACCAAAAAAATGTTTATATCTCGAAAACGAAGCATTTGCGACGGAAACGCTATAGAAGGAAAGTGTCTTAGAATTAAAAAATCTACTTAATGAACATATAATAATTGCTGGACGTTAGACGGGTGTAATAGTAGAATAATACCTAAACAATTTATATACAGTAATGCACGGTCATGACATTTATACATAGTAATTTGAATTCATTATTGAAATAATTCGATAGTATCCATTTGTTAATACTGATTTTTTTTATTCAGGAAAGAGGGGTCAAGGGCAAATGCCCGTTGTTATTTTATTTATTTGTCGGGTTCGAAATCCCAGCTGAGCCGTGAACGGCCAAATTCTAAAGGGCAAGTTCTACCTAAAGCCCAAGTTAAGCTAAATTAAAACTTACGGATTTGAGATCCTATTAGGTCCTACCTCAGGGTAACCTCAGGGTTGCTGACTCGATGCGGGCCTACCTTAGACCTTAAATTACATGAACTTAAAAGGTAAACAAAAGGGTACTATTTGTGGTCTTCTTTCTGAACCTTGCAACAACAACGCAACCTGGACTATTGCACGATGCAACAATCATGTATCTAAACAACCAAACTGAATTGCAAGAGAGCTCTCTATCAAACCACACCTTTACGTACGACCTTCCACAAACGAGTAGAAAGGACGCGCAGCGTCCCAAAATGATGCCAACAATGTGACCAAACAACGATGCCACAAGAGCTCAAAAATGCTAATTCTAAATTAATTTAATTTTTCACTAACCTTACAATTATGAGATGGATATATATACACACCTTAACTTAATATATATACAAGCAATGCTGCATCAATCAGCTTAGTCATCGTATCGCCTTGGGACAACAATGGTTCTTCCTCTTCTAGATTTTCTAACACTCCCCACCGAAGAGGCATTGTTGTCATTACCTTCTGCAAGGTTAGCCAAGCCTTCTTCATGAGGCTGTAACTCAAATGTTTCATCTTGACTATCTGTGTTTTTGCTGATTTCTAAAGCATAGAGTTTTTGTATAGGTCTCTTTAACTTTCCTCCTGGAGTCTTTACCAGTGCAGACCTAACTAAATTGTCTTTGCCAACAAACAACTCTTCAATTATGCCAAGCTTCCAGCATTGCCTTGGTCTTTCATCCCCAATCATTACCACTTCTCCCACCTTGATACAATTTGCATTGGAGCCCTTTACCTTGCCTGATGGGTAATAATTGAGTTCTGGCAAGTATTCCATCTGCCACCTCTTCCATAACTGATCTTGTAGCTCTTCAAGGTACCTGAACCGTCTGGTTAACTCTCCTTGAGTGCTCTGGATGGGCTGCAAGTCTTCTAGCACACTGGGGTTTGATGTTAATCGTTTACCACAAAGAAAATGATTTGGTGTCAATGGCTCTGCATCCTGCCGACTGTTGTAAACAAAAGTGATAGGCCTACTGTTCACCATTGCTTCTACTTCACATAAAACAGTAGAGAATTCTTCTTTGCTCAAATGAGCATTAGCTAAAAGTTTCTTTAATGGACACTTTACACTTCTCACTAGCCTTTCCCAAAATCCTCCCCACCATGGTGCTCTCTCAACAATAAACTCCCACTGTACCCCTTGGTGTGAAAAGTAGGATTGGAATCCTTCCTCTTTTAGCAAGGACCAAATTTCTTGGAGTTCCTTTGCAGCCTTTTTGAAGGTTTTTGCATTATCCGATATGATTTTATTTGGGAAACCCCTTCTGTTCACAAACCGTTTAAAGGCCAAAAGAAATACATCACTACTTAAGTTGCTTACCAACTCCAAATGGATTGCTCTGGTGGTAGCACAGGTGAAAAGACATATATACCTTTGTTAGACTCCCCTCGCTCATACACATAGACTGCCCCTGCAAAGTCTACTCCCACTACATCAAATGGGGCAGTATAGACACACCGTTCTCTTGGAAGTGGAGCCACCTTTTCATAATAAGGCTTTGCACTCCAACGCTTGCAAACCACACATTTATGCAAGACCTTTTTCACTACTTGTCTAATTTTGAGAATCCAAAATTGTTGTCTAATCTCTATTATCACTTCTCTAACTCCAGCATGTAACAGCTTATGATGAGTATCCAGGATCAAAAGGTCCACAAAGTGCCCCCCAGAAGGTAGCAAAATTGGATGTCTTTTCTCCTCTGGAAGCCCAGAAAACTGTAGTCTACCTCCTACTCTCAATAAATCCTGATCCAAAAACACATCCAAACCCTTGAGCGCAGAATGTGTTGGTAGAACCTGTAATGGATGGCTGGTGAGCAATTCCCGCTCTTCACCAAATTTTTCCTTCTGCGCATATACCACCCAGTATTTCCTGACTTGCCGAATCTCATTACTGTTCAGAATTCCTTCCCTTCTTGTTTCTCCCTTAATGTTGTTGGTAAATCTATATATCCATGCTGTCACTCTTAACAATCTTTTCAGACTGCTAATGTCCTCAAGACTCAATATGGGGTCCTGCTGCATAACTTGACAACTGTTCACAACGCATTTTCTCACCTCACTCACCCATGCTTCTTCAGCCTGGCATTCTCCTACAATAGGCTGATTAGAAGGCCAGTTTTCACTTCCAAGTTTTAGCCACTCTGGCCCATTCCACCACAAACTTGATTGTGAAAGATCTTTCACCGAAATTCCTCGTGTTGGTAAATCAGCGGGGTTTTGGATGCCTGGACAATGCTTCCATTGCTTGGGATCTGTGTGCGCTTGAATTTCCTCCACCCTATTGGCAACAAATAGTTTCCATTTCCTTGCCTGACTTCTTAACCAGTGCCAAACTATAGTGGAGTCTGTCCAATAATAGCTTGGAATTTCATAGAGGGCCAAAGACTTTCGCACTGTAATTGCAAGCCGACTAGCAATAACGGCACCCATCAATTCCAACCTTGGAACAGAAAGCCTTTTCAAAGGTGCTACTCTACTCTTTGCAGCAACCAACCTGCAACTTACTTCTTCTTGCAATGCGCCTCTTATATAAATACAAGTTGCATAGGCTTCCTCACTTGCATCACAAAAGATGTGCAGCTCCAAATTGTCTGGACTATTGTTCAACTCTCCAAAGTACCATCTTGGGATTTCAATGTCTCCAAGATGTGCCAATTCTTTGAACCAATATTTCCACCTTACCACCATATGATCAGGTAACTCTTGGTCCCAACCAAGTCCAATTTCCCAGAGGCTCTGAAACCAAATTTTTGACTTTATCACAAATGGAGCCAGGAATCCAAGAGGATCAAAGACCTTCGAAGCCAAACTAAGAGCTGTACGTTTTGTCCACCTTGTCTCATTCTCGGCCAGCTCTACTAAAGATTTCCCATTGAAGGTAAACAAATCATCATCTTGCTGCCAAACGATGCCTAGCACCTTTGCGTCTATTGCCCACAACTCCTTAATACCAGAATCCTCAATACTTTTTGCTGCGTCAGGTACTACAGAGGAATGACTCATAAACTCTTGTAATTGCGAATGATTGGTCTGCCATTTTCTGAGCTCCATGCCAGCCTCCCTCATTATAGCTCTAGCCTCCATGAATATCTGTTTAGCCATTTCTGTATTATCCACGGAACATAGCAAATCATCAACATAAAAATTTTTCCTTATGTGTTCAATAGTGTTAGGATAGACTTCAGAATATTTCTTAAAATGGTACTGCATAGTAGCTGCCAACAGAAATGGACTAGAGCTGAGGCCAAACAACACTGACTTCATTCTATATGCTTGAACCTTAGGTTCATTTTCCAACAAGTCTTTCGTATCCACCCACAGATACCTTACTGCATCTCTGTCCTCTGGTTTTAACTTTATCCGCAAAAAAGCTTGCTTCACATCTGCAGTCAATGCTACTCTACCAAACCTGAATCTCAGTAACAAGGAAAATAAATCTGCATTTAAATTTGGGTCAGCATCCAAACAGTCATTCAAGGACACACCACCTTTGTCCTTGGCTGAGCCATCAAAAACTACCCTCAGTTTGGTGGTGGTTTTGTCTCGCCGTACCACTGCATGGTGTGGCAGATAATGTGCCTCCTGGCTCACCAGCTCACCTTGCACCTTTTCAGCATAGCCCTCCCTTACATAACTTAGGATGGCCTCATCGTATTCAATTAACAACTCCTCATTTTTTCTTAGCCTGTACAATGAAGTCTCCAACCTCCGATTAGCTAGCTGAAGGTTTGAACCGGGTTTGCAAGAATCCTTCCATGGTAGGCCAACTTCATAGCAACCATCTCTAAACCCAATCCCTTTTTCAAAGTGCTCTAAAACATCATTGTTCACTGTACTTGCCTGGTTGTCCTTTATACCAATAGATTCAAGTTCCCAAAACGCTTTCAAATGCCTTTCCAGACCATGGCTGTTCTCCTCAATCTTAATAAAGAGAGCCTTAACTTCCATTTCATTGCAATAACTACCATGTAGCATCAAGCCTAGCTTACTTTCAATAGCTACTGGGCCTTGAGATGTACGGACAATATTACCAGTGATGAAGTTCCAATAATAGTCAGCTCCAATCAAAAGACTAATATCTTCTGTTCCCTCAAACTTATTATTGCCCAAATTAATTCCTTTAACTTGCAATTCTTGGACACATGCCATATCTAAACAAGTAGTGACTGGAGCACAAAGTTCCTCAATCTCTACAGCTTGGACCTTGATAGTGGGACTTTGCGGTAACAACCCTTTAACCAGAACTTCTACCTTCTTAAATTTGGTTCGGTTTTGAACGGAACCCCCAAACCCAGAAATTCTTAAATTTTCCCTCTTAAGTTCTTTAAACTTCAATTTTCTGGAAATTCTGGTCTTAATAAAACTACACTGGCTACCACTATCAAACAACACTCTTACAGTAGCTTCTCCCTCATTCCCAATTAATAAGGCTGCAGTTGTTTGCAATAATCCCCCTTTACTTTTACTCCCTTGCATAGCAGTGGCATGTGCCACTGATGTCTCTACTTCTGGGGTAGGCCTACTAAGAGTGTTTTCACACAATAATGGCTGATGCCTACCATGACATTTTTTGCACAAAATTTTAAACTTACAAAACCTTGCTCTATGACCTTTCAAAAAACATTTAAAACATGCTGTGGACTTAGTTACCCTGTCCTTTCTCTCCTCAAAGGGTAAGGCCTCAGCCACTTCACATTTATATGACTTGTGGTTGCCTTCGCAAAATATACATTTCTTGATTCCCTTTAATTTATTCTCAGAGGAGGCATGTAGAGCTGACACTGTACCTGGGCTATTCCTTTTTGTGGAAACTTTGGTGCTGTGCCTGCCTTTGTCCTCTTGTTTACCATCCCACTGTGCAAACTCAACTCCCTCTCGTCTTGCTAATTCTGTGCCTAAAAGACTTAACATCTGCTGAAGGGGGATGTACACATGTTCTGCAGAGTGTCCCCTACTTAATTCAAGCAAAATTGAGCTAGGCAATTTAGACTCCAGTGTAGGAACCAACATTATACCATACTTTTCCATTCCTACACCCAAGTTGTCCAGGGACCTAGTTCTAATTTCAAATTCATCATATAACTGCCGTAACTCCTTGACACTATTAGGATTATTAACAGGAGGTATAGTTAAAAGTGCACGGAGGTGGCTTTTAATTAAGATCTCTGGCTTACCAAACCGTTTCTTTAATATATCCCAAGCCACATTATAATTAGCCTCTGTTAATGCTAATCCTGCTATAGTCTTTGCTGCCTCCCCTTCCAAGAGGGACCGCAAATAATTAAACTTCTCCACGGCACTTAACACTTGACTAGAATGAACTGCTGATTGAAAACTGTCTGCCCATCCTTGCCATTCCTGAATACTCCCAGAAAATGTTTTGAGTACAAGCCTCGGTAATTGAACTACAGATCTGTTAACCTTAACTTCACAAGCATCATTTGTTGAGTGTTGTGTTTCATTATTAGACCTGGTCTCTAACTGTACTGAGCTGCTAAACTCTTTTGCTCGGAGGCCTACGTTAATCATATCATCAATAATCTCTTCAAAGTAAATTATGTTATTTTCTATTTCATCCTCTTCTATAAGAGCCTCAATTTTAACATTTACCTCACTTAGAGCAACCTTTTTAGTTTCTAATATGGCAAGCTTCGCAGTCACTAAGCGTAAATCCTCTTGCTCTATGGCAGAATCTATAGTGGCAATGACCTTTGTAATTAGACCTTTGTAGGCACTTCTCCTTTTTATAAATTTGTTCAATTCAGATGCACTCATCTTCAATGTAAACAACCCTTGGGCTCAATACCAAATGAGCTGAATTGGCAGAAATACTTAACCAAACTGATCAAACGCAAATTTTACTTTCAAATAAAGTGAATTGCTGGGTGGGGTACTAACCAAACACCAGTATGGAATACCAAATTTTCCACCCCAGGACCTTAATTCAATAATGACCCAAAATTAACCAAACCGGAAAAAATACAGGCCAAAAAACGACAGACGACTGGCCAAGTTTCGCAATTGGGCGACCAAACTTTACCCTGGGACCTTAATTCAATAATAACCCAAATTAACCAAACCGGAAAAAAAGTAGGCCAAAAAACGACAGACGACTGGCCAAGTTTCGCAATTGGGCGACCAAACTTTACCCTGGGACCTTAATTCAATAATAACCCAAAATTAACCAAACCAGAAAAAAAGTAGGCCAAAAAACGACAGACGACTGGCCAAGTTTCGCAATTGGGCGACCAAACTTTCCCCTGGGACCTTAATTCAATAATAACCCAAAATTAACCAAACCGGAAAAAAAGTAGGCCAAAAAACGACAGACGACTGGCCAAGTTTCGCAATTGGGCGACCAAACTTTTTACCCTGGGACCTTAACTCAATAATACTCAACCCGTCTAGGCCTAACTTGGGATACAATTTGCACAATCAGAACTTTGCCGAAAAATGGTCACTGACTCAGTCTTGGGGTAGAAATCCGGTTCTGAAGGACCATGTTATTTTATTTATTTGTCGGGTTCGAAATCCCAGCTGAGCCGTGAACGGCCAAATTCTAAAGGGCAAGTTCTACCTAAAGCCCAAGTTAAGCTAAATTAAAACTTACGGATTTGAGATCCTATTAGGTCCTACCTCAGGGTAACCTCAGGGTTGCTGACTCGATGCGGGCCTACCTTAGACCTTAAATTACATGAACTTAAAAGGTAAACAAAAGGGTACTATTTGTGGTCTTCTTTCTGAACCTTGCAACAACAACGCAACCTGGACTATTGCACGATGCAACAATCATGTATCTAAACAACCAAACTGAATTGCAAGAGAGCTCTCTATCAAACCACACCTTTACGTACGACCTTCCACAAACGAGTAGAAAGGACGCGCAGCGTCCCAAAATGATGCCAACAATGTGACCAAACAACGATGCCACAAGAGCTCAAAAATGCTAGTTCTAAATTAATTTAATTTTTCACTAACCTTACAATTATGAGATGGATATATATACACACCTTAACTTAATATATATACAAGCAATGCTGCATCAATCAGCTTAGTCATCGTATCGCCTTGGGACAACAATGGTTCTTCCTCTTCTAGATTTTCTAACACCCGTAAAATGAACTTTACAGGAACTTAAATTTGGGATCACCTGAAGATCAGGGCCCCCAGCCTTCTTTAGTTAGCCTTATAAGGGCCGGCTAACTAACGAAAATATCACGACTTAACCTAACCAATCGTCAAGGGCTTACAGTTGACCTAACAATTGGTTAGGTTAAGTCGTGATATTTTCGTTAGTTAGCCTTATAAGGCTAATTAACGAAGGCTGGGGGCCCTGATCTTCAGGTGATCCCAAATTTGGTAAATGTTTTTAATTTAAAGAAAACAGTAATTTACACATAAAATTCAATTTTTTTTTAAAAAGGTTTTAGGAGAAATGAAAGACTAGGATATGAAAAGAATGGTGAAGGCGTGAGATGCTAATAATACCCATCCAAGGTTTTTCTTTTTAAGTGAATACGAAAATTTCTACGAGAAACTTTAGCTTTTAAAATTCTTTCCAGATTATTCTAAATATCAGCTCCTCTGTATAAGAGAGAGCTCTTTGATGTTGCTTTTGAAAACATCTAGAAATACATTAAACAATTTTAGATCAAGAGTTAGTGGTGGCGATGTCTCGGCAGTCAGCACCACTTTCCGATAGATCAGCGAGGTTAATCGACGTTGAGTCTGTTCAGTAATTGAATGGGTAACAGTCTTTGCGTCCAGATGATGTAGTCACCCGTGGTTCAGATCCCACGTCAAAATGTTGATTCCCTTCGGTCCTTCCTCACATGATATTTGCCGTGCAAAGGAAATTAAATGAGGCTAAACTTTTAGAAAATTAATTTAGTTCTTCATTAAAAACTGTCCTGGAAGAAATGACCAAAGAAAACAACGTACTTAAGTGGGGAGGACTTCTATAAATTCTATAAAGGAGTACTTATGTATTAACGGGTGACCGAAGTAACTTTAAAATTTACCGCTATAGCTCTGTGTGTAGCACCACGTATGCGTCTGCCATGCCCGGTTCAGTTAATTGAATGCCTGGTTAAGTCAACTGAATGCCACTTAGGTTAATTAAATGCCAGGTTAGGTCAAATGTACCCCCTGGACGATTGGTTAGGTTAAGTCGTGATAGTTTCGTTAAAACTAACGAAATTAATCGAAACCTACGGGAAAATTATTTAATGCCCAGTTAGGTCAACTGTCCGCCCTTGACGATTGGTTAGGTTACGTCGTGATATTTTCATTAAAACTAACGAGAGAGAGAGAGAGAGAGAGACGGGATAATCTCTAGGAGCGCTCCATTTTTCAATATTAAACATACACTCATAAAACATATACCATTTAAAAGCTCACATTTTTCTGAGTCTAAAAATGTAGTAATCCAAAAGTATCAATAGCAAATAAAAAGTAACGATTTAATTATTTGTTTGACGTGTGACGTCATTAACTACATTATAAAGGTTGGCTAAGTTATAAATCTTCAGTCTGTGTTGTAAAATGGTATTTTTGGTAATTGTTACGCTAACCTAACCTAACATGAATATGTTATTAAGTTATCATTTGTATAATTTAGGTCTCGGGGGGGGGCCGGAGCCCCCGTAAAGATTACGCATCACAAATTGATAGGTATAGGGTTTTATATTTAAACCTAGTTACTTTTTATTTGCTATTGATACTTTTGGATTACTACATTTTTAGACTCAGAAAAATGTGAGCTTTCAAATGGTATATGTTTTATGAGTGTATGTTTAATATTGAAAAATGGAGCGCTCCGAGAGATTTACTGAGAGACGCATTATAACGTGTAAATAATTTCACACAAGATTTTGAACAGAAATTTTCAAATCAGCGAGACCTTAACTATACTTAAAGCTCACAAGTCACTTACATTCTAAGTGCAGCTTCACAATTTTTGACCTATTAAGTTTGAAATGCAAAACGCAAAATTTTGATAGCTGTGGTATTCTGGTAAAGTTTATGGTCTCGCTGGCTTTTCCTCGATTTCACAAAAAGGTAGGGAAATTTGTACAAGCGTGGTCTGACTAGATATTGGTCGGCCTTGGTTTAACCTAGCTATAGCTAATCTGAAAAATGGGGAGGGAGTGGTGTAACGAGCCTTATGCATGTAATATATTTAGCTCCACCAAATTCTTACTTCAGGGGGACTTGTTTTTCCCTGTTGGTGGCTTTGCCGCTAGTCTCCATGCCCTCTGGTAGATGAAGGCTGTTAAATGAATCGGATCTTTTCCGTTTGGGGGCTAGCAGCGAATTTTAATAAAAATCGGTATACTAATGTAGTTTTGGTCACTGATTTAAAAAATAACTGTCTTTGGTGCTTTCCTGTTAACGGGAATACCCAACCGCCCGCCAACAAACTGTTTATGTATTTTTGCTCTCGTCATTTTCGTTTAAACTAACGAAAATATCACAACTTAACCTAACCAATCATCAAGGGCGTACAGTTGACCTAACCTGGCATTGAATTAACCTAACAGGTTAATATAACGGAAAATGCCCGGTTAGGTCAACTGAATGCCCAGTTAGGTTAATTGAATGCCCGGTTAGGTCAACTGTACGCCTTTGATAATTAATTGGTTAGGTTAAGTTGTAATATTTTCGTTAGTTTAAACGAAAATGACGAGAGCAAAAATACATCATAAACAGTTTGGTTGTCCCGATAATATGTAAGTACGAATTTATTAATCATTTAAATGAAATTAGTTAATATGTAAGCGATAATCAGTTAGTATGGGGCCAAAATTTCTTTGTCATCTAAAATCGCAGAAAAAACGTCGCTGCTTTCGGTACGTTGTCGCCACATGAATTCCACAAGATACGAGTCCAGATGATGGCGGGCGGTTGGGTATTCCAGTTAACAGGAAAGCACCCTTTCTTTTTTTTTGGAGAAATGAAAAACAAACATGTTAGAGCACTTTCAATAATTAATGTGTTTTTAACGAAAATATCATGACGTAATCTAACCAATCGTCAAGGGCGTATACAGTTGACCTAACCGGACATTCAATTGACCTAACCTGGCATTCAATTGACCTAACTAGGCATTAATTCTTGATTTTTTCTGCTACTTTTACAGATCTGTCGGGATCCTTCAAAAAATGTATTCTTCGTTAGGGATAATTTAAAGTTGCACTTTTTACCTTTTGACCGACGCTTTGACGCTTTTGGCAGCGAAAGAACTGGGTATTTTTATCAAAGGAATACACTTTCCCACACTTAGAGCACTTTCTCATAAACAGTAGCAGTTTGTGACTAGCTAAATTTAACACAATCCTCTGTAACTAGTTTAAGCTAGTTAAAACACATATTAATTATTTAAAGTGCTCTAACATGTTTGTTTTTCATTTCTCCAAAAAAAGAAAGTTATTTTTGAAATCAGTGACCAAAACCGATTTTCATTAAAATTCGTTGCTAGCCCCCAAACGGAAAAGACCCAATGAATCAACCAACCTTTTATTTAGTTTGATAGTTTTGCTGGTGGCGGTCGAAAGTGTGTGTGTGTGTGTGTGTGTGGAGTGAATTTAATTATTAATGGATAATTCTAATTGTACTTTGTATTTATTACGATAACCTTTAATCAAAGAAACTCAGGACAACGTAAGCCTATTGTGTAACTGTTCTAAAGTGTCAAAATGTCGATGAAATATAACTTGGTATATCGAAGCCTAAGGCTTTTAATTAATTACTTTAAACCCTGCTGTGCCTAGGCCTAGCCGAGTGAGTGCGTCTTACTTAGCCTCAGAGTGAACTATATGCACTTATTATTCTGTGATGAGTAATTCTGAGTAACGTGATCATTGTTTATTGTGTTACATTACAGTTCGTTAATAATTAATATGTTTATATATGTGAAGTGAATTTATGGTGTTTAACTCTGACTTTTTTAAATGTAGTAGGCTATCCCTCGTTCGTGAAAAAAGTACATTTTTTACTGCCTCTTGTGTTTTGCTTGAAATTAAAAAAATTTGTGAATTGTAATTTCGATAAATGGGATAAAATAACGGGTTTCGGGAACACTAGTTTCTTTTTGGATCTTTGAGTGGCCGAAAGTTAGTGATTTAGAAGATAACTAACCAACCTACAGGGTGTTCGAAAAGTCCCGTCACCCCTATACCAATTTTATTTTTGTGATTAATTGTATTTGTGTGTGGTAGGTATAATGGTAATTGTATACAATATTCCCCTCACCTCAGTTTCTAATAAAAATTATTGCAATGCCTAGAAAATAATAAATAAAACCTTTCCTTTAATTAAGTAAAAAAAAATTTCGGTCGATCATATTTATGGAGATATTTAAATAACGATATCCATTTGACGTGGTTTTTCTGATTGGGCTATTTTTTCGCTCTTCTGCGACTTAATTAGTTGGTTGGTTTCTGTTCTGGCTATTTTTTTTTCTAATTGGATTCAGTTTGGGTAATACTTCAGTTTGGTCGTGTTTGTGATAGAATTATGACGTGCTGTTCGTGTGGTTTTGACTTTGAGAACTTGATTCGTCATGTGCCCTAGATGAAGACTAAAAAAGTGCATAACTTAACATGTTATTACATTATCATTTGTATAATTTAGGTATCGGGGGTACGGGGCGGAGCCCCCGTAAAGATCACGCATCACAAATTGATCGGTATAGGGTTCACTTTGTGATGCGTGATCTTTAGGGTGCTCCGCCGGGCGCGTCTTTTTTCTGAACAGGACGTCCTATCCGCGGATAGGAGGACAAGTTAACGGATAGGACGCAAAAAGTATATTTGCTGTGGTTATATGGCTAAATTGTTGGCAGAAATAGATTCAGCATACACGATTTAACTTAAATTCATATTTTAGTAAAGGATATCTATTGCAAATAAATTAGAATTCGTCCTGTTCGTATGTTGATGTCATTTGGCAGCTAGCGATGCTCCTATACGGCTTAGGCCTACGTCATTAAAAATGTCAGGATGAACTTTGAATTTTTCGTAATGTTCATGTAAAGTGTATTCGCCTCTGTTGATGATGGCTCGTTCGACGTCGTTGTATTTGGTGGTCACAATTTCATGCAGTTTGTTTACTAGCTCTACAATAGATTTCGGATTCCAGTCAATGGCTTGTTTGAAGACTTGGTTGAGCGATTCACAGTTGTTTGTCCATCGTGTGAGTGGTGTATCTAGATTCATTGTGTGTGATGACTTCATGTGAGTATGCAAGTTTTTCTCAAGCGAGGGAATGATTCGAGTGTTGAAATAATGTATGAAGTCGCTACTGATGGATGCAATGAGGCGTATAATTATTTACCACGCATAGGTAAGGCTATCAATTTGTGATGCGTGATCTTTACCCGTACCCCGAGACCTAAATTATACAAATGATAATAATGTAATAATGGTTACTCTGGCCCGCATACATACAAACAGGACAAATTCTAATTTATCTGCAATAGATATCCTTTACTAAAATATGAATTTAAGTTAAATCGTGTATGCTGAATCTGTTTCTGCCAATAATTTAGCCATATAACCACAGCAAATATACTTTTTGCGTCCTATCCGTTAACTTGTCCTATCCGCGGATAGGATGACGTCCTGTTCAGAAAAAAGACGTGCCGGGCTTCGCCCACATACCCCCGAGACCTAAATTATACAAATGATAATGTAATAACATGTTAAGTTATGCACTTTTTAGTCAAAAATACATTTTTCGGTAATGGTTCAGAATACGGGCGTCACTTAAGCAAAACTTCGAAAAATACCATAGAGACAAAGTTGTTGTTTCTCATTAAAATACATTGATTGCATGTGTCGCAGTCAAAAAAACGAAGTTAGAAAATTAAGAAAAACATTTTTGGGGATGAATCTAGGAAATTTTGAGTTGGCAACGTATCATATCGTTCATTCACTTCAGTTTGAAAATGGCTTCGGTCCGTAACGGATGTGCAGTGACGTTAGTAGAGCTCGCATGGTGTTCTCCCTTTAAATGTAGTGTGTTCAATTTGTATAATTTAGGTCTCGGGGGTACAGGGGCGGAGCCCCCGTAAATATCACATATCACATCACAAATTGATCGGTATAGGGTTTTATATTTTTTAGGTTAGTTAGGTTAGGTTTTCCATGAAATCTAGGTTTTTCTCATGGTTTTTGATGTGTTTCATGACGTGTTTTTTCCTCCAGAACATGCTAAAACCATTGGTTTCCTGTTTAGGATAAATCTGACCATTGCTATTACAGTAAATTATTGCTTGTGCTGTGTTCCTCCACCCAAAACCTCCGGTTCCCACGGTGGTCCCCCCCAGATTGTAGGAGGGGTTGGGGGTGTGAAATCACTTCAAGCAATAATTTACTGTAATGGCGATGGTCACATTCATCCTAAACAACAGGAAACCAATGGTTTTAGCATGTTTTGGTGGAAAAAAACACAAAAATTGAGGTGGCGCCCCTATTCTGAACCGTTACCCATTTTTCTAGGTAAGGTTAGGTTGGTTTCCGAAAATAAATAATTACATGCTATAAATAAAGGTTTTACATCGATTGTGAAGTCAATTTCATAAAATTGAGGTGAGGGGGATGTATACAATTACCGATGTAATTTAAGAAAAGTCTCTAGCAACAATTACTTTAATTACAGTGAATACAGTTACTAATCGCTTAATTCATTAACAAATGACCGGTGGTATGGTTTCATGCCGAGATCTTTTGTCATGTGATCTCTCATTGTGAACATGGGGACTGCAAGTTCTTGTGATTTTTTTCGGTGATCGAACCACCGATGCAATCACACCTTCACATTGTTCTGCTCACGTTGTTGGTCTTCCCGACCTAGTCTATTCTTGATGGAGCCAGTTTCAAACGGCTTTTTCTCCCAACGTAATACCGTCTTGTTTGGTGGTGCAGCCTTATTAAATCTTGCGTTGGTCATTCTGGAGATCATGCATCGTTTTGCCAGTATGTGACCTTTCATGAGCCCCATGTGCTCATCACTAGGTAAAACTTTACAAGACACCCGCATTGCCATGAAACATGCTACAGTAACGAAACATATATCAATCGATAGAGCAGAAAAAATGGTGCAAGCAGCTATGTATCATTTTGAAAATATTAGAAAATAAAGTTATGACACTATGAAGATGTTACTAGGCCTATCATAGCTTACACGATTTTGAAAATAAGGTATTGGTTAATATTCGTCTTTTAACCCGCTCACGCGCCGTTAAAACAGTACAATATATTAAATTGCCATTCAAAACGGACTAAGAAAATATATATCTTATGTTGTGCAAATTTGTTGAAATGTACTATTTTTAATAAAATATATTTCCTGTTTTGGCTATAATGTACTTTTTTTCATAAAATATTTTTCCTGATTGGGCTATTTTTTCGCTACTCTGCGACTTAATTAGTTGGTTGGGTTTCATTCTGGCTATTTTTTTTTCTAGTTGGATTCAGTTTAGTGGTGTTTGTGATAGAATTATGACGTGCCATTCGTGTGATTTTGACTGAGAACTTGATTCGTCATGTGCCCTAGATGAAGACAAAGGATTGGATGTTTTTATCAATTACGGCGTTATTCTCTCATCCTTAACTTGCCCGAAATGTGACAGTGAGTGCCTAATACGAAAAGATCAGAAGATATTTAGGTGAAATAACCAATATTAACCGGTTAGGTCAATTGAATGCCCGGTTAGGTCAATTGAATGCCCGGTTAGGTCAATTGAATGCCCGGTTAGGTCAACTATACACCCTTGATGATTGGTTAGGTTAAGTTGTGATATTTTCGTTAGTTTAAATGAAAATGATGAGACCAAACTTTTCTGGTTAATTTTGAGGTGTTTTGTACGAAACGGCCATCCGTTTCGTGTGCAAATGTAGTTTTCAAGATGACGATATCTCGAAAACTACGCATTTGCACAGGAAACGGATGGCAGATTCGTGCCAAAACACCTCAAAATTGACCAGAAAAGTTTCTCATCATAAAAACAGACTGGGTGTAAAAACGAATAATTACGAAGATATTTAATGTAGGTTAACTGAATGCCCAGTTTGGTCAACTGTACGCTCTTGATGATTGGTTAGGTTAAGTTGTGATATTTTCGTTAGTTAGCCTTATAAGGCTAACTAACGAAGGCTGGGGGCCCTGATCTTCAGGTTTGTATTAAAAACCAACACCTGAAATTGAAAAATTCAAAATTGTCCTAACTAATGAAAATATCACGACTTAACCAAACCAATCAAGGACATTCAGTTGACCTAACCGGGCATTCAGTTAACCTATATTAAATATCTTATTTTCGACAAAATCGGAAACTACATGAAACGGAAAAGATCCAAATCGTGTAAGCTATGATAGGTCTAGTAACATCTTCATAGTGTCATAACTTTATTTTCTAATATTTTCAAAATGATACATAGCTGCTTGCACCATTTTTTCTGCTCTATCGATTGATATATGTTTCTTTACTGTAGCATGTTTCATGGCAATGCGGGTGTCTTGTAAAGTTTTACCCATCACTATCTTTCTTCCAGAGTGTAAGTGGACTGGTCTGCTATTGTTCACACAACTCTAATACCTGGAAAAGAAAAAATATCAATCACAAGTAAATTCAATTAATCACAAAAATAAAATTGGTATTACAATATGTACATTTTGTAGGGAGTGACCGGACTTTTCGAACACACTGTAGAATGATTTGTTGACCTTGTGTAACCTAACGCGGATGTAAGAGTCACCTTAACTGGCCCGAAGTATGAAGTGGGTGGATCACCGAAATCTGGTGTCCCCGAAACTTAATATTAGCAAGATAATCATGTATGTACGACTTCAGAAAAAAGTTCGCCACGAGGCAAAATTTTTAAAAAATGCTAAAAATTACGGCTAAGCCTAATAAGGTTCGGGGACAAGATTTCGGTGATCTGCCCATTTTATACTGTGGGCCAATCAAATCGACTTACATCTGGGTTAGTCTACATTAGGTTAGGTGGTCGTTCTAGGTTGTTTGGTTATTCTGTAGGTCACCAACTTTTGGGCAGTTCGAGGTAAAAAACAAAACAAAAACCTTATATTTACCCAAAACCCGACCATGAGTAATTAGTAATTTAAAAAAATGTGGCCCCCTGTAATTAATTAATTACAAGAAAGTGATATCAGAAAATTAATCTCGGTTCTACTCTTAAGACAATTTGGTGTTGATTCTATAAGAAATCTACTCGAATTTCTTGTAACAATCATACGACAGAAATTTCTATTACCTGAATGAATTCTAAAAGATATTTTACAGGATTTTGTCGAATATGAGAAATTCTAGCGAGATTCCAGACATATTATACAAGAAATGTCTGGTGGTAAGTAATTTTAAGCCGCAGTTTTTATTTTATATATATATATATATATACACACACGGTATATGCCCAAGTAGCGCTAATAGTAAGCCACCTTTTTTTTTTTACTAAAGTCAGATTTTATAAATAAGTCGAATTTTCTTGTAGGACATTTTTTGGAGGTTAGGTTGGGTTAACTCGGGTAAACCTAACCTAAAACAAATCACTGGGTGTGTAAAAGCGTGAGGGGTAGCATGAAGTAGTTACGAATTACTTGATTTCGAGTTTTTTAATTGAATTACTAACGCGGGTGAAGTTAGAAAAATAACTGTATATGATAAAAAAGTGCTTTATCCAAACTTTGATAGACTCCCGCCGCTGTACCTTAACACAAGGCGAAAGTGATTAAAAATTTGGAAATACATATAAAAAGTATGAGATGTTAGAGCTTACTGGGTAAAGAATGAGCACGGACGAAAATTTACATGGATGTTAGAGCTACTTGGGTATTTGACTAATTTTATATATATACACATTGTACAGTAAAGCTTGAAATATCTGCCATTTGTAAATGAGATCAGCTTACTAAATCCGAAAAGAGGTGTTTTCGATACCCGCGATTTCATAGCATCCCCTATTGGAGTTCCTCTTAATTTGGCGCATGTGATATGATGAAATGTGATGAAAGGTCTAGCCTTTTCAATGGCACCTCCTGGTGTCTTCACCTTCTGTGCTGTGCTTTAACCGTTTGATATCGTATTTTCCAGAATTTATATATTGTCTGTTTTGTATGGTCTATATTCTGCTTCCTAAAGATAAACCTCCCAATAATCTCCTCTCTGTCTGCCATAAAAGGCTGCTGTAATTCGATGGCCTTTACTCTCTCCTCCCTGTAGACACACTACAGTCCAACAAGAAATGCTCCAGATCATCTTTTTCGTATGCACACATGGGGCATTTGGTCTCCTCTCCATAAATCTATTTGTCATTAAGTTCTAAATTATTTGTCCTACATTTGTACTAGTGATGGGACGATTAATCGGAATCGAGAATCGGAAGAATCGAGCATTTTTCAGGAATCGGAATCGAGAGAATTGTACCATGATTTCCGATTCTTAAAACGATTCTTTAACTTTTAATTGAACCAGTTTTGCAATGTAAACTTTAAAATTTAAATGAAAGAGAATAACAAATTTTATTTTTATTGTATTGTAGCTATACATTAAAACATGTATATCCATGATGTGTAATCAAGAAGATTAAAATGAATTGTTACAACTTAGTTGATTTTTATTTTTAAACCAATCTATTATAATTTATATTACCATACTCATAATGTAAATAGTTAATCTTACCAGAGTAAAATATGACAATTTCCAGAAAAACAAGTATAGAATTATATTTAAAAATATTGAGAATCGAGAATCGTATCGGAATCGAGACTTTTTA
>JAJOZX010006312.1:0-245000 GCA_023014485.1 Bathynomus jamesi
ATAATTTTTTTTTTTACACAGTAAATTTTGTACAACAATAATATAAAATTGACACTGAATAAATTATATTTACAGACCCCAGTAAATCCAATTATTTTAAGGCCCCTAGAAAAAAAATCCTTAACAAATGTGGATCTAAAAAATATGAATAGTTTCACAAGATTTTTTATTATTAAAGATTAAAACTAAATACGCTTCACAGAAAAGTTTTCATAATGTATTGTCCGCTGCTAACTCACCACTGTAGCTGGAGTACTGTGTGGCTGCCCATGAGAGTGCTTGTGTCCAATGAGGTTGTGGAGTCTCTCCATCAAAAGGAAGAGAAGGATCCCCACGAAGGCGGTGAATCCGTAAAGGGCGTGAACCAGATGTCCGCTGAGACCTAACTGGCTTTCCATTGTCATGGCCTGAGAAAGTAAAGACAAGAAACTCTTAAGTCATTACAAGGGGGTAATAACCTGCTTCAAAATGTTAATTTTGTAAGCACTGAAAGTGTCAACTGGTAAAAATAATACCATTTCAAGGATATTCATTTGGTTTTGTACTCGTATAATTATTATATTTTGTTTCCATACATGGATTACACAGGCCTGCGAATGAAAACTTTGTAAGAGTTTTCTTACTAATAACTGATTTTATATAATTCAACTACGCTGATTTCGAATGTGTCCATTTTTCTCTATCACGTAAGGATTTTCTGCAAACTAGAAGGGAAAAAACGACAAATATTATTTATTTCAATTTACATTAGGTACTTATTTCGTTTTGTTATACTAATTACAAACCCAAACAACTTTAAAAAGAAAGAAGACTATTAACGTCAATTACATATTCACCTTTATTTGTCCCGAGTTTTCTTGTGAGATCTATGCCTTTTAGTCTCGAATGTACGCGCTGTTCCTTTTCTTTTAGGCAATAATTCTGGAGTATCCCGTTTCAACATCCAGCAGTAATCAGCCATCATGCTGATGTCCCACCTTCCCTGATATCTCTTCTCCATTTCTATGATGTCTTGGTGAAACCAAGCATTTATAGGCAGTAGTTTTTAATGAAAATTTAATGAAAATTATTTACATATGTAATATGACATTTTGTGAAAAATCTGTACGTGATGGCGAAAAATTAATATTATTTGCGGAATCAGCGTGCAAAAATTACTATACAAGTGATAAAATATTTCGAACAAAAAAACCATCGCAGGCCTGTGTTATCGGCAGCTTCTTTTTACCTGAAAGATATGGTGTTCTGATGACCATGTGGTTTGGCAGTAGTTACAATTCACTACTAATTAAAAATTTACAGGTAGGTTTCGACACCCATTTACAGACGGCCAACCAAAAGGCGATAGAACACTCCTGAAAATTCAGTACCCTCGGAGAAAAACCTAGGAATTCATGAACACGAACATTTTTTCATCGTGTATGAAGTTTCATCAATTTAAGGGGTGGTTCACAATTATGCCATGGACGTCTATTTTACCTATAACCTCTATCTTTGATGCGGATACCCGAATTTTGCTTAAAACACATCCTCTTATGTTCATCCATACGTCTGTGACGAGCGAATGGACAGATTCAATACCGTATGTCCCCTCCAAATTCATTTGGTCAGTGACAAAAATGAATTTAACTCCAACGTACGGTACCTGTTTCACAACGTCGGTACTTTACTACTGATAAGGAACTAGCTAAACTATGACTACGGAAACTAGAGAAAAGTAACTCGCAGTATGCAAAATAATAAAGACCAACTTCATATTTTCTCAAACAATTTTAGTAGTAGTACTACTACTACTACTACTACTACATAAAAGTCATAACCAAATGGGGGTTAGCCATGGATCCCAGTACTTTATGGTACTACAGATGACACTTCCTTTACCAAGTACTTTCAAATACCCGTGGGAACCTGCTGAAGGTGAAACGCTTTCGCGTCTAATGTTAATGTCAAAGATTAGGACCCTTCTCGTGTCTTACGTGTGGCAGAAGGTGAATAAGTGCATCGCCGGCCAGTGATCCAATTGCGAGCGCCAACAGGAAGTGGTTAATTAAAATGTAGTATTTACTCCTCTTCAGTACGGGGATCACCATGATGCAGACGAGGGCAATCAGGCCGATCAGAACCATGCTGATGATGGCTGCGATCCAAGCATCTATCAATGAAAATGTGCATTAATATGAATCAGGGAAAATAACTACGATGGAAAAAGTACTGAATAATTAAGTTTCCATCTCAATGCCATTCAGTAAATCTAATTTTCAAAATGGTATTCGGGGTGAAGTTCCCCCAATGGTTGAAATTAGTGCTGCTGCATTGTTTACAGTCCATTATTGATAAATAACAATTCCTTTATGTTTATTACATTTTTTCAACAATTGTATTGCACGGAACCTCCGTCCGTCCGCCTACCGCCCATCTTTCCATGAAGAAAATTTTCTGGGAAAGGGGTCTGTGTTCGTGGCAACGACCAACGCCTACTTATAGTCAGGCCACGCTTGTACGAGATTATTTCTTTTGTGAAATCGCGAAAAACAAGGGAGACAATAAATTTACAAAAATACCACAGCCATCAAAATTTTGATCTTCGCATGTAAAGCTACTAACGCCAAATTTGTGAAGCTGCTCTTAAAATATAAGTGGCTCGTGAGCATAAATTAAATGCTAAGGTCTCACTGGCTTGAAATTTTCTTTTCAAAATCTTTTGTACGAATTTTTTTTATGCAGGAAGGAAGGGTCAAGGACGAAAAGACGAAAAGCCTTTGATTCCATCCAGTCAAATAGAGCTGTGTGGGGGTTGAGCCACCCCAACACACGAGAAGCGTGAACCGACTAAATGCAAGCGAGGTTTGGTAATACCAATTAAACAATATGCTTAAAAAATTTCAACCTTTCGTCATTTGGCTGGTGTCCCCTTTGCCGTGACGATGATGATGATTGTGGCCTTTGTGGTCATATCCGTGGTGTTCATCCATGTGGTCGTCGTGGGGGTTGAAGGAGGGGTTCATTCCCTCCTCGTTCTTTAGAGGGCTTCGGCAGGGGGGCCTTAAGATGGAGTTCAGAATGGAGGGACAGAGATGGAGAAAGCTTTGAGGATGCAGAAAGGAAGTTCCCTCCTTGAAATCAGCGCCTAAAATCACATCCTCGACTGGATCACAATTCTGAAAGACAAATTTGAAGTTAAATAAATAAAATAAAAACTTTTAAAGCTCTCTTCATTTATTAGAGAGGTTAATGTTAAACCCTCAAAATAAAATGTTCTATTTTTCCCATCAATGAAATTTTGATGTCGGAAGAATTCCAAGTATGCGTCATCTGACTGTGTGGCCAAAGTGTATCGGAAACGAGTCTAACAGTTTTTCAATCTTTGAACGATGACGATGAGAGAAACAGCAAAATGGAAACACTGACAATAGAGCTTAAAACGGAATTAATGGGAAGGTCATGATATGGTGAATCGTGTAGACTGAAGTCGACGAACTTGAATCATGTAGTGTCACATTAAAATGAAGCAATTATTTTAATTGAAATAATGAGCGCGCGCGCGCACACACCTGTTTCCACCCACCCCTACATTTTGGGACCTTTTCTTAGTTTATTAAACATTTTAGGTCCGTCGTGTAAATTAATAGTTTGGGACTTGTATAATGGCTGAGATAGTTTATATTATCATTTTATATCTTAATGGAATTTTGAGTTTGGGACATGTGTGATGACTAAAGACCGGAACTTCAGGCAAAATGCCATAAATGCCTTATTTTGCCTATTTCACTAATTTATTGTGGAAAATGCCTTTTTCGATTTATAGAGCCTTATTTGCCTATCTCACTAATAAATAAGTTTTGTTTTACAAACTATCACATTTAAAGGTACGAAGAGGTACATAGTTTATTCCCTGATGTTGACCTGATGATTTCAAATGGAAAGAAGATATTTTCAAAGCCCCTTCGCGTATCCAGGTTTTCAAAGAACAGGCACCAGAATTAGCACTGCCACCTAAGCCAGTACTGACAAGATGGGGAACATGGATAAATGCAGCAGTTTACTACGCTAAAAATTACAACACAACACAGAGCATTGCCGAAAGTTTTGATGAAGAAGATGCAGCTTCTATTAAGATTTTGAAATCTCTCATGAAAAATTCATTGAAAAATGATCTTGCATTCATTGAAGCCCATTTATCAAATTTGCCAATTGCAATTACTTCTTTGGAAGAACGAAATCAACCCTTGTTAAATGCGTTGAAGATTTTTAACACTGTAGTTGAGGAAATAAATCAGGTGCCGGGTGCAAAAGGTAAACTAATCCAGCAGAAGTCTGAGAAAGTAATTTCAGGTAATACTGACTTAGCTGAAATAAGAAGATAGCAAACGTCCTTGAAGGAGATGGTGCTGAAGACACTTCAAATCTAAACCCGGAGAACATAGCAAGTTACAAATATGCTCCAGTCACATCAGTAGATGTTGAAAGAACATTTTCAGTTCTTAAACACATGCTAACTGATCGTAGACATAACCTAACATTTGAGAATTTGGAAAAAATGCTTGTTATAATGTGTAACCAAAGAAATGCATAAATATATTTGAAAATGTAAGGTATTGATTTGTGTTATCTATGTTTTTTGGCTGTTTTTCAATATATTTCAATGTAAAAATAAATGCCTTTTTTTTGCCTATTTTGATGTTTTATTGTGCCTTTTTTCCTGCCTATTTTCCTATTTTTTAGTGCCTGAAGTTCCGGTCTTTAGTGATGACGTACTTCATATTATTTTGGCCACAATGTAAGCAAATCAGTATACGTGTACACACAACCACGCAATCTATCCTTCCTATGATCGAACGGCATCCGTGTTTGTGTCATTAGAAGTTCGTTCCAAGAAGCGAATGTTCATTAACTTCATTCCTCAAAGTACAAAGAAGACAAACGGTTTAGATTGTTTTAGATTTCACCAGAATTATTCCCATTTTCTCAATTGTCATGGAAACCATGATAATGAATCTCAACCTCATTCAACCACTTATAAATCTCATCAGATTATGCATGCCCATTGAATGTGGCATGGTTTGTTTGTACTTACTCATTTACTTAGTTCATCCCCAAGTGCACCCAATTCATTAATTACTATTGCATATAAGTGCATATAATTAATAGTTTCACTCACTCTTGTACCACGGCTGTATACTAGGGATGAAATAATACGACAATTTTTAATACCGATATTTGAACAACTATTTTACTGATACCGGTGTTGACACCGGTTTTATGCAGAGAATAATTTATGATTTTTTTTTGTGTCACCCTGCCAAGTGCCAACCCTCCCACAAGCCTGCAGGACCTGTAGTACTCACCACATTAACGACAATAAAAACTGAAGTTACTTTTTAAATTCTGTCACCGACACCAAAGGGAAAATACCATTGATTGAAAAAAGTTTGAACAGCAGCTCCTAGGGAAAGGCAGGAAAAAGGAGGGACTATTTATAATGATTAAGTATATCAGATAACCAAAGGTAAAGGGGAAAAATAAAAAATTTTCAAAAAATAAATGTATCCAAATTTTTTTTTGTTTTTTACGTTGTTGATTTTCACCTATCTTGATTTCAGCAACATTTATATTATGAGTTGTTTTCAAATGAACAGACAATCCACTAGTTGAGCCCCCACTGCACTTTATAACTTTTTCACACTTTGAACATTCAGCTTCGTCTTTATTTTTCTTAATAAAATAATTCTACACGATTGATCTTTTTGACATTCTTGTAATAGATTCGAAGGGGTAGATTATTTAAACTAAGCAATAGCTTATTCCCATATCACAAGACTGCAATGCGCACGTAACAAAATTACAAAATTTAACTTGTGAAATATGCGCATCAATCAACCACTCAATAACGAATCTAAAAAAGCAACGCAAGGTTTTGGAATCGTGTAAAAACGTTTTTGAACGTTTCAATACGTATTTAACTATTTATACGATTTCAAATGTTTAAGGCGAAAGTTCTGGATGATAGTTTCCCTTTTCAGAAAAACGGACATCATATAACGTCAATAAGATATTATAACAAATGATAAATTGTGACATACACTAATAACGCCCCTCAAAGATATACTGCATGTGTAAGTTATGAAGATAAATCATTATTTCTACTCACATTGGCCACAAAATCCACAAAAAACAAATCTTTGTTAACTTGACATTTGCTGATTGCTCCAGCAATAAAGACGATAGGCAGTTCTTCAATACCGAAAACCCGGTATTGTGTCTTGTTCAATACCGATATAAATAACGGCTTTTCAGTACCGGTATAAATAACGGTTTTTCAATACCGGCTTTCATCACTACTGTATACCCTTCATTACCGTGTCCCCTAATTCATTTCCTCTTATTTCTCCCTATGACTTATACATCTGAATTAAATAATTATAACGTATTAATTATAAATTAACGTATATAATATGACCTCGTAAAATTAATCCCTCTCGCATTTATCATACCTTGAACACAATCTTCAAACTGACATATTCAACGCATGATAAAGTTATTATTTGGTGTCTTGCGTATCATCACTTATAGTAAACTTACTAATTCACGTTATTCATTTATCTATTATCTATTATCTATTTATGCCCCGTCAACCTAGCAGTCAATGCCTACTCGCGTCCCTCTATATTACGCACATAACCTATTGTGTGACCCATGGGTACTTCATGCATTCGTACGTGTCTATTGTTTATTACTATGTACGCGAGTGTCCGTACTCGTAATTACATTCATGCGTACTCGTATAACATAACTATTACCTCTAGCAAAATTCTCGTTGGGGTCAACGCGAGTATTCGAATTCCGATGACGTCGCCAAAAGCGAGCTTCTGAGTCCGAAACCTTCTTTCTCGTTTGCTCGTAACCAGAGTTGAAAAGATTACCCACATTTTAAAAAATCTGTGATTACGATTATGTGTGGTGATGGTGAATGAAGCTGATCATAGACTGAACTGTATCAAGAATTCGATGTAGATCGTGAAAAAAATAAATTCTTTTGCCTTATTGAATGCCTCGATTCATTTATTGATTCGACTTCACACGTCACATTTTCCGAGAACAGTTCAACGGTGCATTTGATCATCAACAATGCACGGAAGGTGTCAACGCCCAAGCCCGCCGGCCTGTCCCGGTAGAAATTCCCCACGATGGAGAAAACGCATTCAGGAGGAGCCGAGGTGGTTGTGACTCCAAGATACTGGCGTACTAAGTCTTTCAGGGGTACAATTCTCGTAACGACAACACTATTCCAGAGGGCTCGACTCGTAATCGTCATCTTCAAGCGCATTTTGTCGTGTCCTTGGCACAAAAAAAAAAAAAAAAAAAAAAATTTATATATATATTATATATACAGGGTGTCCGAGAATTATCTGTACAATTTTTGGCTGTTATTAAAAGTCAACCATGAAGTGTAGAAATTCCAGTGTTATCCCATTTTACAGAGAATCTCATTAAGTTTTTTCTGATACCAAGTTTTGACAAGTTTTTTAGAAATTCCAGTGTGTCCGAACATTATCTGTACAATTTCATCTTTTCATAAAATTCTTGATAACACACGTAAAATTCTTAAACAAGATTATTTAGAATCTGTATTTTCAAGTTTCTTTTATTAAAGTAACGTTGTTACAAACATTCGATATGTGCACCATTAGTGATTCGCAAAACATCCAATCGATACTCCAAATGTTGCCATGTACGCTGCAGCATATCCACATCAATTCGCTCAATAGCAGCTGTGATTCTTGCTTTTAAATCATCGTCTGTCTGTCACCCGCGTACATTTCTAAAAAACTTGTCAAAACGTGGTATCAGAAAAAACTTAATGAGATTCTCTGTAAAATGGGACAACACTGGAATTTCTACACTTCATGGTTGACTTTTAATAACAGCCAAAAATTGTACAGATAATTCGCGGACACCCTGTATATACTGTATATAAACGATTTTCCTCTGTTAATGCCACGATTACTGGAATATGTAATCGATTACACAGCGTAATATCTTTCCAACTCTGCTCGTAACTCGTAACAGTATTGTTATGCTGTATGCGTGTGTGTGTGTGTGTGTGTGTGTGTGTATGCTCCTAATCTATCTCCATACGTCCATGATTACCAAATTAAACCCTAGAAATATAATCATCATAGTTAACTATAAATATATAACCGTTATTAATTCCCTTTAAATTATAGAATAACGATACCTCTCCCGCATTATATAAATTATGTAGATTACTAAAGTATCAGATATGCCATTTAACAATTTGATAAAATTGTAATTAACTAATTGACTATACTTTAATGAGACTGAAATCAGCTGTAATAATGCGAATTTTTTCTTTCATGCAGGAAGGAAGGGCCAAGGGCGAATGCCCTCAAAAGCGCCCCCCTCCCCTCGAAAGAAGAAGAAGAGCCAAAATCAAGGTTCAGGGTTTTGGAGATGCCTAGACACACTGCACTTGAAAGATTGGTGGTCAGAGACGGGAGGAAAGATAGATTGAGGAACATTGTTCCAGAGTTCACCGGTTGAGTAGATAAAAGACTGAAAATACCGATCAACCCTCGCGTTAGAGAGTTGAACAGAAAAGGAATGAGAATGCGTAGGAAGTCTCGTGCTGCGTGCTCTCCTTAGAGGAGGCGGCATGCAGTTACAGAGTTCAGAGTTATTATTATTCAGTTATAATAACGATAGTAAAAAGAGAGCGAGGCAACATTGCGGTGGAGAGAGACGGATTGAAGACAGTCAGTAAGAGGCGGGAAATTGATGAGAATAAAAGCCTTTGATTCCATCCGGTCAAGTACGGCTGTGGGGGTTGAGCCACCCCATACACGAGAAGCATACTCCATACAAGGGCGAACAAGATCCTCGTAGAGAGAGAGAGAGAGAGAGAGAGAGAGAGAGAGAGAGAGAGAGAGTTACAAGGAAAAGAAGTACCTCAAAAGGCCTTGCGGCCCATACCGAGGAGGTACCAATGGCAACGGGTACCAGGGAAAATTTTGTCTTTCAACTATGCTAGCAGTAGTAGAAAACTGGATAGAAAAGTAGAAGGCTCTCTCCCCACCCTCCGCGCCAGAGGCAGGTACGGAAAAAGGTTGAAGAAAATACCTTGACCCTGGAAAAGTAGCCAAGGAAATTTTACAGGAAAGTGGAGAATATATAAATAGCTCTATATTTAGCTTGCTCACAGAGACCGAGCAAGCGAACTCCTGCAGAGGTTTCTGAGGTTTTAATCTTAAACTATGTGTGTGTTCAGTACTTTGTCGAGAGAGAGAGAGAGAGAGAGAGAGAGAGAGAGAGAGAGAGAGAGAGAGAGAGAGAGAGAGAGAGAGAGAGAGGGGGGGGGGGCAACTGAGCCGGGATGAAGAAACTGCGGAGCAAATGAGTAAAAAAAATACCTGGGTGTCATTTTATCTACGAATTCTTTAAGCCAGTTTAATAAGCACGTTTTGCATTTATAATCACCAAATATTTATTATACGCTTGTCAACTCGTTAAACAATACCACGATCGGGTTTAAATACATATTTCGTAAAACCCCGCAAAATACAAATTAGGGAAAATGTCCCCAAAGACGACGTTACTTTAGGTAATAAAATTAACCTTAACATAATTTAATCAAACAAGCCCTAAAATAAGCACACCGGACAAAAAATTAGTCACCCCTCTCAGAATGTACCTAATAACGTGTGACGGCGCCTCTGGCCTTGATAACCGCACGAATCCGGCGAGTTTAGTATGCGGAGGTACGCCTGCTGGTTCAAATTCATCGTCACTGGAACGAGAGGGCCCATTTCGTGGTACGAAAAACATCCCCAGAACATCACGGAACCACCTCCAGCCTGAACAACACCTTCGACGCATTCAGGATTAAAGGCTTCATTGGACCTGCGATGTACTCGTCGCCTCCCATCATTGGAGAACAAACAAAAACGGGACTCATCGGACCAAATTACACGTTTCCAATCTGCCGCAGTCCAGTTTTTGTGCCTCTGAGCCCATTTATAACGTGCCAATTTGTGACTTGCTGTTAACAGCGGCCTCTTCCGTGGTACCCTGCTCCAGATGTCCATCGCATGCAGTTCTCGTCGCAATGTCCGTTCGGAAATTGGTCGCTGGAGAACCCCTCTGGTTTCTTGGAGCAATTGTTCTCTGGTTTGAAAACGATTTGCAGTTACTAGACGAGAAACATGGCGGCGGCCCCTATTGTCGAGAATTGTTTTTCGGCCACAGTTACGCCGTCGATTTTCAGTTGATTGCGAACTACACCACTCTTTGTAAACTCGCTGGACAGTACGCGTTGACACACCAACAAATTGGGCTACTTCAGACATTTTGTGTCCGTGGGCTCTGCCAAACACGATGGCTCCTTTTTGCCACTGAGTAACGTCTGCCTCACGACCCATTTTGCAGACTATATCCAACACACACTTTGTTCTTCACCACCTCACGAAACAGATCTGATCCTGTGTGCTACGTCACCGCTACTTGTCACTTACCAATGCTACATCAGCGCCCTCTGTGAGACCTTGAACTTCCTACTATCGGTGCTATTAGGGGTGACTAATTTTTTGTCCGGTGTGCTTATTAATAGATTCACCGATTATATCTACGGTATCTATATACACAAGTGCTTCAAAAAATGTTACTACTTATATGGCGCTAATATGTCACTGCTTGCTAGGGATCGTCCATAAATGAGGTGTCGCAAAATTTCAAATTTTTAGACCCCCTCCCCCATGTCACGGTCACAAACTATACTTAAAATTGTAAAAAAATAGTTAAACAACATATTCATTTAAAAATTCATTCAAATAATAGCTTTTTTGTTAATATCTAGCAATGCAAGCAGCAGATGCACGAGAATTTACGTTTTTCAGCTACATAATATTACACTAGTCGACAAAAAGAATCCTATCAATATTTTAGTTTTTACATTAAACTTTTCAAAATGTCAACATAATGCAAAATATTTTTGTGATGTCAAAAATTTTAGACCCCCTGCCCTCTGTCACAAAATTACAGACCCCCGTAAAAGTGTGACATCATTTATGGACGCCCCCCCTACTTATAGTTTGTGGCGTTTTTTTTTGTTTATATAGATATTTGTGCGTTTATTTGCTTCTCTTAATAATAATTTTTTTTTTTTTCAGGGATTGTGCGAGTGATTAATGAGTGAACCCCATTCAATGGAAATAGCTGCAAGGTTTACATTAGGGCAACGCAGAAAAGTTGGACCTTCGATGGATATGTACGGTTCACCGACAGCAGTCCGTAGGAAAATTGGAACTGAACCCCCAAGTAGATTGATCATCTGGAGAATTTACCACAAATTCGTACGAATCGGTTCCGACGCAAATGATTATTAAGTGGGAACATTTTTTTTTACACCCTGTCCATTAGGTGCAGTGGTTAGCGTCACTGACTAAGAACCCACCGGCCCCGGGTTCCATTCCAGACGGCGCGCGGCAAACCCACCTGTTCATCCTTCCATACAATAAAAATTGGTTAGCGGATAAATGAGTACCCTGGGTAGTCTAGTGGTTGAAATAAGACGCTGAGCAGCTGCTGTTCGGGAGGTCGTGAGATCGAGTCTGGGAGAGGACTTTGTAATTTCTGACCACCCGTGGTGGGTCGTGGTCGGGATTCCGCATTAAGCTTGACCTTCGTGAGAATGAATAATTCAGGCGGAAGCAAACACCAAGGTTAACCTTGGTTTGGCATAGCAAATCCCAAGGTTCTGCTATGCAAAATATCTTCCAACAACATTCGAACCGGGGACCTGACTCGTGAAATATTCATCGTTGTATTAATTTTTATAGTAGCCCAGTGGTCAATGTACTTGACTTAAAGTCAGAGACCCAGGGTTCGAATTCTGGTTTAAAATATTTTGTGCGCACCCCCTCCCTCCCTCCCTGTCTCAGTATGAAAAGGCTGTAGCAAGAACATGTTCGATGTCACCTACAAATGCAATGAAAAGCAAAGTCTGTAAAGTATTTTATTCTGTAGGGCTAATTTTTCGTAAGTAAAATGTGTAGGAAGACTAGCCTAATTAATCCAGACCCCTCTCTCAACAACCAAACCAAACCACCTTCGCAGCATTCATTTACCCATCATTCAAAACAGTGTTCTCCGATCATCAGCTACACGAAAATCTTAATTTCATCCACATTCACTTTCATTATCAGGATTAATTCGAGGCCACGTCACACCATCCTTTTCTGTAAGATCAGCAAGGTTAAGCGACGTATAGTCTGTTTAGTAGATGAATGGGAGATCACACTCCGCTTTCAGATAATGTAGCGACTCATAGATGGTTCAGATTCCATGAAAACTGTAGGTTCTCTCCGTCACACGACTTTTCCCGCTATGAAAGAGGTTAAACAACCCCTAATATTATCATTTTTTGTCCCATCATTAGCGAGTAGTACAGAATTTAACAGTTAAAATGCTCTCTTGGCTCTCGTTAAATGGCTACTACAGAATAACAATAATTATACGAAGTTAAAAAAAAAAAAGTTACCTTCTTGAATGAAAGCGCATCCTTCGAAGATAATGACCGGACCAGTTCAACTTTTTAAAACGTAAACATAGTCCTATTTTCACTTCGTTTTAGTTTTCGTAGGTCCATTTACAAATATTATAATAATTTTACGGAGAAATACAGTAGGTCTCACGTACGGCAGTATAAACGGCGGCGGCACTCCCTCCAAACCCACAACTTTGACTAAAAATTCCGAGAGCTCAACTGATCAACAGGTGTTAAAGGCTTTTTCTTTTTATTACTTTAAACTCACAAGTGTGTTAAAACGTAAATTCTACCAAAAATATTTTTAGTACAAGCAAAAAAAATTATGCCTACCTCAAAAGTGTAAAGTGTGAAAAATTACAATATTGACCTCCGAACGATTTTCTCGACTTCTCAACAGGCTGGTGTCAGCTAAAATAACGAGCTATTTTTTATTTTTTTTTCCCCCAACTCGTCTAAAAATGTGAAAATAACTTTAATCAATTGTTAATTAACACTATGTAAACTACAGATGAAACACACACACACACACACACACACACACACACACACACACAGTTGAATACCTAAAATCCGAAAGCTTTCAGATTTGTGAAATTTTCAAATTTTAGATAAATAATAAATAGGAAGATACAGTGCGATATGTAATACAGGCTGTACAATGTACAGTATTAGGGTGTGTCAATTTGGGAGGTGAAAATTAATTTTTGCCAATTCCTTCACTGAGGGGTTTTAAAAATATGTTTTTGGATGTGAAGAATTCAAATCTGCTATTATTTTTGTGATTGCTCAACACTTAGCTTGGTAAATCTACGTTTGATTAAAAAGCACATAAATTGCTCTCGGAAAACAACATTTATTAATTTTAGCTTCTCAAAATGTCAGGTAATGCTATAAAAATTTTAGTTTCTCTGCATAAAACATATCCTAGTAATCATAAAACATATCCTTGTAATCATAAAACCACATTAGAAAGTAATGACATCCGTAAAAAAAAATATTTAAACAACAAGTTTCATCAAGTCTTGCTTTGATTCGTTCTTGGACATCAGCCGCCGACTTGCTTCTTGGCCTCTGATATAGCCCTCACGTTTCTCATGTGTATACACCCTGCCTGCTGCCTCTGTGACTTGTTTCACACACCTCTCTATTGACTGAGCATGACAGGGCCACTGTGGAACTTGCATAGGCTTGTCAAAGAACTTCTTTACTTCCGCTGTAGTCAGTTTACATGTCAAAGGAGGTTCAAATACCCCGTCAGACCAGTCTGTCAGCTCCAACACGGAAGAAGCACTGGGGTTGATGGAAAGTGTCTTCCTGGGACGTACAGAAAGATCTCCAAGTGTGTCATCATCTCTACCCCTCATGTCAACAATCTTTTGGACACCAGCTCTCCTCTCCTCGCTGTCATCTGAGCACAAGAGTGTCTGGATTATCATTTCGCTGAATTCATACCATGCTGAGCGCTTGATGGTTGGCAAAACAGCATCCACTACAGCCTTCTTTTGCAGCCTAACTAGCCGCAGCTGAAACAAGATGTGGCGTGGGCCTTCCACCCAAGAGTGTTTTACTTTGATGTTGAACCAACAGGGGTAGTACACACCAACAATGTATTCCACTATCAGTCTTAAGTTGTTGAGGGTTTTGCCTTTAAGGCCATGTTTTGAAACCCATATGCGACAAAGCCTGTTTGCTGTTGTCAACCACCTTGAATGGCTCACTGGACCAATTTCAAGAAGGGCCAGATCTGTGGGAAGTTCTCCTGTCCTTATGGCCTGTGTGATCCTATACCCGTACGCTTGATCAGTAGAGAGATCCTTTACGACATTGTCACTCAGTGAAGTAAGAGGCTCTCCAATTGAGAGTTTGGTGAATGAAGGATCAATTTCAAGTTCGGTTGCAGTGTCTAGCATCTTGCCAATGTTACCAGTCCACTTGTTGTTAGACAAGGTCTTCCCATCCAGTGCTGTGATCAAGTGTCGCAGGGGTAACTCGTTAGTGTGGAGGGCACAATCCAACCAGATCAGCTTACGGCAAAGCTTGACCTCTACCCAATGCATGGAACCACCCTCCCAGCCAGTGTTAACATTTGTAGAATCACCTCCAATGGCCTGCAGGCTTTTATCAATGCCCTTCTTCATGAAATCTACAAGATTATCAGCAATAACTTCAGCAGGTTTTTTTCTCGTTGAGCCTTTCTCAGGAGTGAAGTGGTAGAGATATCTTCCACCTGGCTCACTGCACACAGAATAATGCTCTTCTTTGATGATGCTGGGGAACTGACGATCTGAATTGTCTGCTTTCAGCATAACTTTAGTTGTATCTTGACGGCCGTCAAAGAAGATGCAGTCAATTTCACGCTTCTTACAAAGATCATCAAATTCCTGATCCAGGGATCTCAACTTTTTCTTGGGCCCTCTTGACTTTATTGTGATCAACTACAAGTCTCTTGTCTTCTTCAGTGATCAAGCCAGCATCCATAAAGGCAGCAGTGGTGATGGCAGCTGTGGCACGCAGGCCAACACCATATCTGATGCTATGCATAGCAACATTAGGTATATCTAATATGTTGTACTCTGGCTTTTTATTGGAAGTTGAAGACGTGCTTGGTATTTCTAATGTCACTTCATAACTTCCATCCTTTCCATCTTGAGCATCAGCTATTTGTTCTTCATTTTCATCATCAGAGAAAATTATTTCATTTGATGGCATTGAAACATCCTGCTTACTTGTCTGCTTATATTCAGCAAGCCTTTCTCTTTCGTCTTCTTGCCGCTTCTGCTTTTTGACTTGTCTGTTGTGCTCAGGTTGATCTGGCAAGCCAATCTGATGTGGTCCAATAGAACCAGACTTGTCTCTCTGACCTTTAATGAAAGCAAGTTCCTTCACAGGGATCTTCATCTCCCTAGGGCATGTACAGTTAATGTGAGTTTCGTTTTTGCAACCAGCATCTGCAAGGCAGCCAAATTCAGAGCAGAGAACAATTTTACACTTGCAACTGAGGATGTCAAAAAGCTTGTCAAGTTTTGCAATGAAAGCCTCTTTGACATGTAGCTTCCCTCTCCCAAGAGATATGTTTTTGGCCTGCTCCCAGCTCTCTTGGATCTTGTTTAAGATTGTGACTCGTGAATTTACAACGGGGGCTACAAAAGAACTGTTTGCTCGTTCCCACTTTTCAAGCACTTTAGGGTAAATGTCCTTTGCAAGACTGGCTGCTGGGTAGTTTCTCACATCCTCACCACTTTGTTCTCTTAGCAGTAGCCCATATTTCAGAACGTCTCGCAGAGTTGGGAGTTCAGAGGGCAACAACTCTCTACCAGTTCCAATTAGGTTGCTCATATGTGTGAATGTCCCCAGTCTTGTCCTCTTTTTAGAAGCCATTGTAGGTCAATTCCCACTGGTTAGGATGGTAGCACTGACGGACAAGTAATCTTCAGCACACTGATGAATATGTTTCAACCTGTGAAATAAGCAAAAACAGCAGTGCATTATATATACAGCATATATAATTATTAATATAATAATAATTATATAATTCCACAAAAAGGTCAAAACGTCACTATTTTTATGTAGCTTCTTACCAAGCAAAACTAAATTATATTAAATTAACAAAAATATCTTTAGAATTCCTAAGTCATGCTGCAACTTTTTAGCACCCCTCATATTTGGAATTTGAAAGTTGAAAAATTCGACACACCCTAGTACAGTATGTCAAAACCAATGCATAAAAAATAAGGAAATTAGTACAGTACTACTTTTATTTACCCTGCAAGGCTGACAGCTGCACAAATTAATTGTTGGAGGGTTATAGGTCGTGTTATAGTTATAGGTCGTCATAGATGGAGTTAGGCCTGTTGGTGATGTAACGTTTAGAAGACTTCTGAAACAGCTGTGGCAGAGTCAGTTGTCTGCATGAATTAGCTCTCTTATGAGTGTTTCTTGAATTTGGTAAACACTCATAATTTGTTGCCGAGTGTGATGAGGTATAGTTGTTCCAGGAATTTTATGTATTCTTCCCCTAGCGCTATTCCACGTTCCATAGTAATTTTTTCTATTTCTTCTTCACTGTCATTATCACTTTTATCATCATGTTCATCATCTGGTTTCGAAACCATATTAACAATCTCATTGTCAGTCACCTGATGGACTACAGGTGCCTCACTGTCGCAGTTCACCCACGGGCTAAGTAGTAGTAGTTCTTTTAATTCCTGGGTCTCTCTGTTCGTAGCACTTTTAGCATACCGTAGCAAATCAGCTTCTCTGTTAACTTGAAACTGCAAATCCTTCAGTCGTTTTCATTGTTTTCGTCATCCAACATAGATGCTGGCCATAATTTATGCCATGTATTGCGTAATGTTGACTTTGTTACAGACTCCCAAGTTCGTGCAATTAAATAAATAGTTTCTAATGTTAAAAGGTTTCTGAAATTTCACAATATCATCTCCATCTTTGTTTACATTTACTCGAAGACAAATTCTTTCCTGCAGAAGCATTTCATGCTGCGAATTATTATTATTATTCCTTGATCGCAGTGATCGAAGCAAGTTGTATTAAGGGGAAGGTAAATGGCATAAACATTTACAGACACTAACTCTTCAGCAGGTGGGTGTGCAGCACAATTATCGAGTAAAAGGACAATCTTGCAATCTTCTGGCAGGCCTACCTTACGACAGTGCTCTCTGGCCTCCACAGCAAAATGTTTTTTAAACCACTCCGAGAAGATTTCCTAGTTATCCATGCCCGTTTATTACTGCGGTAAATGAAAGGCAACACTTTAACACCTTTTAAAGCACGAGGATGAGCACTTTTTCCGACTAACAACAAAGCACACGCGTAAACCAGCAGCGTTCCAACACACACAAGGACTGTCACTTTTTCCTTCAAACTTGAACTTCGTCGCTTCCTACAAATGTACGCCCTGGAATCTCTCAACAAAAAAGTGCAGTTTCATCAGTTATAAATTTCTTCAGCCGTAAGATTTTCATTCATGATTAATTCTGAAAATGTTGAAATTTACTGTTCTGCTGCTGCATCTGCCAAAAGTTTTTCACCACTTAACATATCGAATGCCGTGACGCACCTTAAACTTGCGTAGCCATCCACTTGTATACCTAAGTTTGCTGTACATTTTTTGAGCTGTTCTTTATTTGTATATCTTGCTTTTCGCTGTAGCTTTGTTAGTTTTTTCATAATAAATGTTTAAAATCGGGAAGATCATTTGTAATCACCCAGTATATACCTGGTACAGTAATTGAAAAAGTCCAAAATGGTCGTGTGCTTATTTATTGTATTTATTTATTTATTTATTTAACAAGGATATAAATTTTTCGTTGTAATAAAAATATTTACACAGTATATAATGCAAGGGTGTAAATATGTATTTGTGGGCAAAAATAGGACACGAACAAGCTCCTAAAACAGTTTATGACGATTTATTTTTCAAATGTTATTTACAATTTTTTGTTCCATACCAGGCATAGGTAATACACTAAAAAGTTTGTAACTCACTAGTTATACAAATATGGGGATTCCGCTGTTTAGGGTGACTCAACATAGCACTTCGTTGTTCAGACAATGAAGTTCATACCGTTGATGAAGTTCCTTTCCTCCAACTTAAGAACGAAATCTGACAGTTTCAAAGCGGCTTGCCTGCCTCCTCAAATACGCAAATGGCGAGCTGTGTGGGTTTCTCTCACCTTCCTTCTAGATTAGTTGAAAGGAGAACGCTCAATTTTGTGGAAGGATAAGAACGACGACGTTCCTAAACATTTTTATTTCACAGAAAAGAGCATCTCGCGGCGGGTATGTTTTGCCTATAAAGCTTTGTCCTGAAGAGATGCACCTTAGTTACTTCGTGGCTATCGTGGCTCCCCCTCGTCCTCCATCGAAAAAGGTCGGATGATGAGTTGGAGGAAACCAACACCATCCCCAAAAACAGTAGCACGGTCGGTTGTATGTCCAGGCACATCTAGCTTCGGGGATGCGCAATTTTTACGACGACGACGACTTGGAACGACTCGGGACGCAAGTACGCTTTTCCCACGAGTAGTTAAGTTCACTTAACACGGGGCTCTCTGAGGCCGTAACCCCCACGTAAAGCTAGGGTCTACTGTACACTCATTCTCCCCCCCTCACCCAATATAACACCTTTACCAAACAGAAATTCTCCCAAGTGAGATTCATTGGATTTAAGTATTTCTTACTCTTGGAAATGAATTGTTATTAACAATGCAATTGTAAGGAAGCCACAGACCCATACAGAACCATACTTCTGAAGTTAAATTTTAAAGTAATCCAAACGATTTTGTTGGGACGAGTTTTGGAAATTTTAAAAAATTAATTAAAAATTAGCATATACTATAGTCAATAATTTTTATTACGAGTCGGTAATTATACACTGGGGAACAAATTTTAACTTTTTTTTTTGTTTCTTGGACGTGAACATGTCGGTCTTGTAGGATTTTTTCCGCTGATTTCGAATATAGCCGGAGAATTTCTCTATCACCCAAGGTTACTGAGAAATTTGTATTTTAATATTTATTCAAAAAGTGTATAGAAGTTAGTAAAAATACTTCATAAAAATTATATTAGTGGCAGATTGGCATTTAAAATCTTCTTAAAACTTTTGTCACTGATCTTCTCTTGTAGTTTTCATTAGGAGCTTCTCGCATCAATGTCCAGCAGTAATCAGCTAACATTGCCGGATCCCACCTCCCTTGGTAGCGTTTCTCCATAGTAGCTATATCTTGGTGGAACCTTTCTCCATGCTCATCGCTTACGTCGCCGAGGTTTTCAGGGAAGAAATCTAAATGGGAGTGCAAGAAATGGATTTTTAGTGACATTACATCCCAATAACCTATATGCTTCAATCATGTCCTGCACTATTTTTTCATAGTTAGAGGCTTTGATGTTCCCTAGAAAATTTGTGACAACATTCTTCATGGCCTCCCATGCCACTTTTTCTTTTCCTCTCAAGGCATCATCAAACTTTTGATCTTTCATGAGCTCTCTGATTTGGGGACCAACAAAGATCCCTTCTTTTATCTTTGCATCGCTAAGTCGTGAAAACCTTTTCTTCAAATATTTGAATGCCTCATCTTCCTTGTTCATTGCTTTGACAAAATTTTTCATGATGCCAAGTTTGATGTGAAGTGGCGGTAAGTATATTTTCTTGGGGTCAACTAAGGGTTCATGAGACACATTCTTCAGTCCTGGGATACATTTTTGACAAAGTGGCCAATCCTTTACAAAATAATACGAATCTCTGGCTCTGCTGTCCCATTCACAAAGGAAGCAGCAGAACTTCGTATAACCGAGCTGCATTCCCAGAAGAAGCGCGACAACTTTTAAATCCCCACATATATACCAACGAAACTGGTCATAATTAATCTGCTGAAGGACGAGTTTCATATTTTCGTAAGATTCCTTCATGTGGACAGCGTGCCCTACAGGAATGGAAGGGTATTTATTTCCATTGTGAAGTAGTACAACCTCGAGGCTTAACTTCGAAGAGTCAATAAATAAACGCCAATCTTCAGATTTGTGCTCATGACCGAGAGCTAACAGCAGTCCATTTACATTATTACAGTAGCATAAACCACCTGACGAGGAGAAATACTGCATCAGATCTTTTTGGCGAGTGCGGAACGCCAATATGCTTGTATCTTTTGCCAGCAAATTCCATTCACGTAACCTGGAGCCTAATAATTCCGCTTTCTTTTTCGGAAGGTCCAAATCTCTCACGAGATCATTCAGCATAACCTGCGTTATCATACGTGGTTTATTTGATTCAGGTTGCTGAAAGTCTGTATCTTTAGTGTCATCAATTTCCATTGGTTCAACTTCAGACTCTTCATCCAGTGTCCATGACTTTGGGGAGTTGGAATTGGGTTATCATCGTCATGTAGTACGGGTCTCATGGCAGATGCAAGATTTGGGTATTGAATTTTATGTTTATTTTTGGCAGAGAATCCTGAAACGTTAGTCATACAAAAATAGCAATCCGTTAGGTGATCGTTGGGCTCTCTCCAAATCATTGGTATGGCAAATGGCATAGATTTACGGGTACCTTTAATCCAACCCCTAAGAGTGACGGCACAGGAAATGCATGAGATATGAGGTGCCCAGGATTTGTCTTGGTCGCCTACCTTACATCCAAAATAAAGTTCGTAAGCCTTCTTCACGAGTGGGGTCATCGTCTTCCTTTGCGCCATTATGGTCAGTTCTCCACATACGTAGCAAAATGTATCTCTGGGATTAATACAGTTTCGATTCATGCTGGCGGAAAATTATTGAAATCACGGAAAACTTTTTGGAATGAAAAACCAATTTTTTCTACTATGAAAAATTTTAAAATGAGCAAAACTTGAAAAAAATTTCTTTTTTATTAAAAATCTGGTTGTTTAAATAGCTATATTTTTTTAATGCAAAAAATACTATTAAATATAGTTACCCTGGAAAAAAAAGAAAGTAAAATTAAATTAGTACACTTAATTTTAACTAATATTTTGGGAAAACTCTGAGTAAATGGAAATATTATTTTCTCGAAAACTGTGGGTGATAGAAAAATTCTGAAACCATATTTGGAATCAGCATCAAAAGTTCTATAAGAAACACCAAATAGTTTTCAAAAACAAAAATGTTGTTCCCTAGTGTTATATACTACACTGATTTTAATCGAAATTTGTCTTTCATTTCCGAAAAAAATTTAATTACAGACGAATTTATCAAATAACGATTATAAAAATTATTTAACACTGAAACGCTACATTCAAATAAACACTTTCACCGTTTTATCCACGCGTAAACATATTGCAAGTTTAAATAATTTAAATTTCGTGATATGGTTAAAAACGCGGATAACATTTCTTTTCATGATCTTATTTTTAATGTTCCGTTAGTAGTATTGAGTTAGAAATGCACGATTCTTCGGCAACAATAAGCATCTTCAATATTCTTCGGCAACAATAAGCATCTTCAATATTCTTCCCACGCGTCAGCCAATTAGTTCTCTTACCCTTAGAATCGAGAAATGCGCTCGGAGAAGTTATTCCTACAGATGCGTATTTATCCTCGCTTTCTTCATTTTATATAAGGGGCAGATACGCTTAAATAGATAAGTTACTATGAAAGAATGTGTACCTTACGCTTGACTGCGTATTACTTCATTACCTAATCTCGGTTTTTTTTCTTTCACTTCTATATAGCGTCCTCAAAGAACCACGGACGCTCCTTTCTCAATAATCTTTCTTCTTACATAAAAACAAATCCGTCGTCATTAAAACCACTCTTTTATACGCAGTGGTACGAGTTAGGCTTTACTTTCTCACCTTATTATAAAAATTTGGCCTAAATGACTTAAAAACAAAGAAATAAAGACCTTTTCAATTTCACATCCAAATTAATTTGACACAAATCCAGTTTTCCATGAAATTTTTTTTTATGTCGTAATGTTTAGTTTCTTTCGTAACGGCAAAATTACAGCTTTACGTAGGATCCGAGCCACAGGTCGTTAAAATATTAGTGATGTACCGATATCGCTTTTAATTAAACCGATACCGATATCCAGCTAGGGTTTATTAGTTTGTCATATTTTTGTAACATTCATAATTTATTTTCTGTGTTGAAAATTTGGCTACAAAGCAATAATCCTTTTCATTAAAGATGGCAACACTGCATTAGATGGCATGGTAATTATGTCGCAAATGACATGGCCTGAAGTTGAAATAAAAAACACATTTTTCTAGTGTATTTTGGTGTGCTCTGTTCAAATATAACCTTCATTTCTTGTGCAAATCAACAGAAATACGTGTTTGGGCCATGCAATGACAACTGTATTTCTGTTCATTTGCACAAGAAATGAAGGTCATATTCGAACAAAGCACACCAAAATACACTTGAAAAATGTATTTTTTACTACATTTTTATACAATAAAACATAACCTCACATGTTCATGTTACGAGATCTCGTAAATGACGCATTACCACAGGAAACGTGCAAAACACCTCAAAATTAACCAGAAAAGTTTGCTCTCGTCATTTTCGTTTAAACTAACGAAAATATCACGACTTAACCTAACCAATCATCAAGGGCGTACAGTTGACCTAACCGGGCATTCAATTGACCTAACCAGGCATTCAATTAATCATCTAGGGCACATGATGAATCAAGTTCTCAAAATTGAAACCACATGAACGGCACGTCATAATTCTATCACAAACACCACCAAACTGAATCCAATTAGAAAAAAAAAAAATAGCCAGAACAGAAACCAACAAATTAAGTCGCAGAGTAACACGACGTCATACCACCCCGACTACAAATACACTAAATACATATATATTTATTATTATTATTTTCTACAATAGTTTGCACAAAAAATGAGTGACAAATTTGAATAAAGCGACTAAAACTACCTCATAAAAAGTTATCTTGATTTACAGGTCCAGCCCATGTCATTTAAAACATACAGGGTGGGGCACGGGAATCAAGTGTTTTTTGAATAGCTAGTAATCGGCCATTAGGAATGGGAGGGGCGTGCGGTAGGTAGCATTCCATTCCTGGGTTCATAGCATTTAACTTTAACTAACACTCACCTTTATCTTTCAGGTGCCATCATGGAGCAGTGGACGTTAGAACACCGCATGTTCGCGTATGATCATTTTGTTAGGAGTGGCGAGTCAGTGACAGCAGTTCAGCGTGCGTTTCGCCGCAGATTCAACATTCATCGAAATGACTCTGTTCCCGCTCGTGACACAATCTTACGTTGGGTTAACAATCTTCGAACAGGAGGCTCAATAATGAAAACAAAACCGAAGGGGCCGCAACGCACTGTGCGTACTCCAGAGAACGTTGAAAGGGTCAGACAAGTGATGTTGCAAAGCCCAGGCCGCTCTGCTCGGAGACATTCAGCTGCACTCGGAATCAGCAATCGTACTGTTAGACGGATTTTGCATGAAGAATTACATTTTCACCCATACAAGTTAGCGATGGTGCAGGAATTGAATGTAAACGATTGCCCCCAACGACTGAATTTTGCACAGGAAATGCTTGCACTTTATGAGCAGAATGAAAACATGATGGTGGTAATGAGTGATGAAGCCCATTTCCACCTTAATGGGGCCGTCAACAATCAAAACTGTCGGTATTGGGCTGCTGAAAATCCGCGACAACTCCATGAAAAACCGCTGCATAGCCCTAAGGTTACAGTTTGGTGCGCGGTGGGAAAGTTTGGCGTCATCGGTCCCTATTTCTTCGAACAAAATGGGGTTACCGTTACCATAACATCTGGGCGTTACATTGAGATGGTGAACACCTTTTTCATCCCTGAGTTACGAAGAAGGCGTATTGCTCGTCGACATTTGTGGTTTCAGCAAGATGGGGCCACGCCACACACCGCTAGAGCGTCAATGGCTGTTCTTCGCCCCCCGTTTCCCAACCATCTCATTTCGAGATTTGGTGACATTGCATGGCCCCCTCGGTCCCCTGACTTGTCCACATGTGACTTCTTTCTATGGGGTTACCTCAAGTCACGTGTCTACGAGGACAAGCCCCGTACATTAGATGCATTGAAGGAAGCGATCCGTCAACAAATCATCCAAATCAACAGAGACCTGCTGGGAAGAGTGGAGGCCAATTTTCGTAAACGCCTTCAACAATGCGTCGACGGCCAAGGACATCATATGCCAGATATAATTTTCGGTACATGATTATTATGACATGAAATGCTATGTTCTTACGAATGTTGTTCTACCAATATATTTTCTTTACAAAAATAAATATCATTTTCCTGATTATTCCAAAAACACTTGGTTCCCGTGCCCCACCCGTTATTAACCGGTCATAGTTTTGTTTGTTATACAATTGGAGTGCGGGCCATGTTGGGCTTAGTAAATGTGTTTTTAACCAGCTAGCTGGGTTAATATTGTGAGCTTGACTACAAGATAGTTTTTTGGTTTTCTAGGCTTTATACCTATTTCTCAAAAGATTTACACTTGTAAACATTGCCAGTGCTGCTAGAAATAGGCTCTCTCCTAAACATACAGAGCAGCTGCTATTTTTATGAACTTAACCCTTGTGAAAAAATAACGAGTTATGTGAAGTGATAAAACAATAAAATATTGGAAATTTCATCCTCTAAATAGTCTTTTATTCATAATTTCGGAAAAATCGTACTTTTGAAATATCGGCCGATACCGATAAAAATCTATCGATATCACCGATACAGATATATCGGTACATCCCTAGTCGTTATATCATCTGAACGCAAAGGATGGTCACCCATCCACCTTACTGAACAGACCTAACGTCGCCTGTGTGTGTGTGTGTGTGTGTGTGTGTGTGTGTGGCTTAAATCCTAGCTTTACGTTACAAGACCAACACGAAATATTAATTCTAAAGCTTTGAGAATGATTGGAAATAAGCAACAAATATTTAGTGCAAAACCAGAACTTCCACGATATAAAAACTGGACAAGTGTCGTACATATTCATGAGGCCCTTGGTAAAACTTTTTTTTCCATCTGTGCTTGGTGTTTGTACACAAACTTTATTTTTGTGAAAAGGGTACTCATCTCATTCTGACGTACCATCCAGACGACCTTCAAACAAAGTGAAGTAAGAGGTACGATAATTTAAAAATCCGATACATTGGTACTAATACTCTTAGTACACATTCACAGGTATGAATCTGTAAGCCAAAAATAAAGCCAGTATGTAAAACAGGACCTTAATGTATACCGGCATATAGCGCACGCGCACACAGGGTGGCCCATAAACCCTAATCGGTTAAAATTAAAGCCAAAATCCATCTAGCGGAGCTCACACTAACGTAATCGATTACTAAGGAAAGAATATTTGTCGAGATGGTTTATATTTTACACTTTGAATAATGAACAAATATTTCTAAACCTATTATAAACTTTTTACTTTGTTGATTTTTGTATTTTCGCTTACCATATATATATATATATATATATATATATATATATATATTAGGGTGGTCCTCAAGCATAGGGGGGGGTTTTCAAACGTATATTTCTCTTGCTCCCAGGGTCTCAATCTGTGAGGTTATGCATAAAAACACTGTGGTTAAAATGTCACTGAGAAATAATAATATTTACCCTGTGCTCAAGAAGGTTGAAGTTATGCCCCTATGTGGGCCGTTGACACGCCTTGCTGAGAGGGTCGGATTGTGTGTGGTGTTGCTCTCACCGTTGACAGATTAGTGTTTTTTTTTGGCTTGCCTTTAGAATTGGTATTAAACGTTTCCAATGTATCTTCCCCAGGTGTTATTTTGGTGAAATGGCCAGTACACGTTCAAAAGACTTCCTTGTGACGCCAGTCTCTGCACTCACGGGGAGCAAGCTGCCATCCATCGGCGACGTCCTCGGCCTGACTCTGCACAAGCTGAGCACGAAGGCGGCAATGACGACGAGGGAGGCTGTCACGGCCGTTGCTGATGAAGTGCTTATCTTGTGGACGAAAGCGCGGATTCCAACGACGAGACGAGACCACATCACTGAGAAGCTAGAGAAGTTGTATGGCGAATACAAGCTTCTCAAGAAGAACAAGAATCGACGCTCAGATGCCCAGATTGCACGGGAAGCCTCCTTCCAGCAGATGTTCTGCAACCTCTTCGATGTCGCCCACGCTGACGCACTGAACATGATGAACATCGAGGACAAGGCCTTCCTGATCGCCCAACGAGAACCCGGCCGCAGGGGGACCATGGGAGGAGCTGATGTGGTCCTGGCTCACACAGAGCGCAATGTTGCGCAGCGGAGGGAGGCTGAACAACGCCGTCGGCGCCGTGCGACTGAAGAAATGGCCACTACTTCTCAAACAGCAGAATTGGCCTCTTCCAGCTCGAGCTCTTCACCCCCCAGCGACTCTCCCACCCGTGGCGCTGTCGGAGGTTGCAGTCCACCCAAGCGCAGTCGGCCGGCGAATATCATTTCACCGGCACTGGCGGCTAGCTTGGACCGCACGAAGCTGACCGACCGCGACGCCGTTTACGTGCTCGGTGAGACGGCTCGGTCCCTTGGCCACAACATTGATGAGTTGAACATCAACCGGTCGTCCATACGGCGCCAGAGGATGGCGCAACGCCAACAAGTTGCCGCTCAGCTCAAGGAGCCCTTCCATCGAGAAGCTGCGCTCGTTGTTCACTGGGATGGGAAGCTGATGGCGGATCTGACGTCCAAGGAACAGGTTGATCGACTCCCGATCCTGGTCTCTTGTGGCGGCGAGGTGCAGCTCCTCCAGGTCGCCAAGCTCGGTTCCGGTACTGGTGCAAACTGTGCCAAAGCTGTGGTGGAAGCTCTGCGAGACTGGGGATTGGATGACAAAGTTGGTGCCCTCTCGTTCGACACTACGGCTTCAAACACGGGAAAGAACACAGGTGCATGCGTGCTGATCGAGCAGGAACTTGGGAGAAGCCTCCTCTATCTGGCATGTCGTCACCATGTCCTGGAGCTTCTTGTCAGTGCGGTTTTCACGGAAGTCCTTGGACCGTCGTTGGCACCCGAGGTTCAGCTCTTCAAGCGATTCAAGGCGCAATGGGAGTTTGTGAACCAAGAAGATTACGACCACGTCATGAGTGATGCCAACGCTCGTCAAATCGTCGAGGAGGATGCAGACTCCATCATCGAGTTCTGCAAGAAGGCCTTGCAGAAAGGTCACCCCCGGGATGATTATTTGGAGCTCTTGGAACTCACCATCATCTTCCTCGACGAGTGCCCCCCCGTGGGATTCGGTTCCGAGCGCCCGGTGCGATGCACCAGGCCCGCTGGATGTCGAAGGTGTTGTACGCCCTGAAGGTATGGATGTTCTGGCGGCAGTTACGGCTCACAGCAAAGGAAGAGGCCGGAGTTCGGCGCCTGAGCGTGTTCGCCGTGAAGTTCTACACAAAGGCGTGGACGGAGGCCCCGAACGCGGCGAAGGCCCCCCTGAGAGATCTCTGGCTCGTCCAGGCTCTGGAAAAATACGAAGACAAGGAGGTGGCGAAAGCAGCCAAGTCGAAATTCGCCAACCACCTGTGGTACTTGTCCGAGGAGTTGGTGGCCCTGGCTCTCTTCGACGACGATGTTCCTCCGGAAACGAAGAAGGCGATGACTGCTGCGATGTTGGAGGAGCCAACGGAGGAGGACGACCAGCCCAAGAGTGTGTCGGTCCTGGCGTGCTCTTCCCTGTCATTAGAGACATTCGTGACGGGGAGGACTCGCCAGTTCTTCGACCGACTCCAATTGCGACGTGGATTCCTGGAACAGGATGTGTCGAAATGGCCGGACAGCGAGCAATTCCAAGCGGCTGCCGAAGTGGTCCGGAACCTGTCCGTGACCAACGACCATGCAGAGCGCGCCGTGGCGTTGGCACAAGAATACAACAGGCGCCACACGAAGAAGGAGGACCAGCTGCAGTACATGCTCCTGGGTGTTGCAGAGCACCGGAAGAAATTCCCGGACGCTCGGAAGGCCACGCTGCGAACCGGGCGACAATGAGTGGCGTCAGCACCCATGAGACCCCCGCCGCTGAGCGGCTAATACCCTTAAATGGGGAGGACCCGGAGGCTGGTATACCCTATAAACTTCAACCTTCATGAGCACAGGGTAAATATTATTATTTCTCAATGAAATTTTAACCACAGTGTTTTTATGGGTAACCTCACAGATTGAGGCCCTGGGAGCTGAATAATTCCAACTTTCGATTTTGAGGACCACCCTAAATTATATATATATATATTTTTTGTATTGGGGCGTTTACCGCCACTTCCCGCTATATGGTAGCGGATATCATGGCGAGGCGGAATACGAGAAAGAGAAACGGAGACGGAGAAAAGGCACTAGAAAAGGGAGAACACAGCGGACTACAGGTGAGAAGTCACCTAAAGCTCAGATAGGATGCGAGATTGGGAGGAAGAGGAAAAGACGGTCAAGCGAGAAGAGGGGGCTCTCAGCGAGCATAAGGCGTAAACGTTCGGGGAGGGGGAAATCAGAAAGGAACGGGAAGGCGCGACGACGTACTGACGACAGGGTGGGGCATTCCACAAGGATGTGAGAGACGGTGAGGGGCGACTGGCAGGAGGCGCAACGAGGAGCCTCCTGCCGGAACATAAGATAGCCGTGCGTGAGGCGCGTATGGCCGATGCGAAGCCGCGCAAGGACGACCTCTGTGTCTGGAGCGGTGGAAAGAGGACACCCAATATGACAGACGGGGGCGGATGGACCAGAGTTTATTTCCGGTGGCATCGTCCCAGGACTGTTGCCACATGCGGTCGTAAAAGGAACGAAAGACCTGCACATAGTCTGAGAAGGGGAGCGGGCGGGGGAGGGGAGGCAGCGAGGCGGCGGACCGGGCTATGCGGTCCGCCGCCTCATTACCGGAAACACCAACATGGGCGGGAACCCAGCAGAAGGTGACCCGGATCCGGTGAACGGTGTGCAGGACATGGTACTCCTGTTGAATAAGGCGTACGAGGGGGTCCGGGGAATCATAGCGCTCGAGCGCCTGAAGGGCGCTCAGCGAGTCCGAAAAAATGGTACAGGAGGACCGCGAACAACCCGATACCAGACGGAGGGCTTCCAGAAGGGCAAAGAGCTCCGCGGAAAAGATGGAGGCCTGAACCGGCAGGGGGATACCCCGGGAGGTAGGTGACAATGACGGAGAGAAGACGGCGGCCGCGACACCTGCAGGGGAGCGCGAGCCGTCGGTGTAGACGGGAACGTCGTCCGAATGGACGGGAAGATGGGCCAGAAAAGAAGACCGGAGGACGGCAGGAAGAGACTCCTTACGCAGGCCACGGAGCACCTGGCAACGGCAGATAGGGGTGGTCCGCCAGGGGGGCGACAGATCGAAGGAGAACGGCAGAATAGAGGGTGGGGGGATCCCCAGGGACGAGAAAATCTCGGCCAGAGAGGCAGCGAAATGCCACGTGTCAGGCCGGGGTAGCGCCTGGGAGATCGCGGAGAAGAGTAGGGACATCGGAAGGCGGCAGATGCGAAGGTAACATTTCGCCATGAGAAGGCCCCGGCGAAGGGGCAGGGGGGGGATGTCCACAGTCCACCTGAAGACTAGCGACAGGGGACGAGCGGAAGGCACCCGACGCCAGGCGAAGGCCACGGTGGAGAAGAGGATCCAGCATACGGAGTGCCGGAGAGGAGGCGGAGCTGTAGACCACACAGCCGTAGTCGACACGGGATTGCACCAGGGAGGTGTACAGGCGCAGCAGAGTACGCCTGTCCGCCCCCCAGGTCGTGTGGGACAGATGACCCAAAAGGGAGAGGGTGCGGCGAGATGTTTGCCGCAACCGCCTAAGGTGTGGAACCCAACCGAAAAATCCGTCGAGGGTCATACCCAGGAATCTAACGGATGGGACGAGGGGAAGAGGAGTGCCGGCAAGGGTAAGGGCGAAGGTATGCGACAGACGGAGGCGCCGAGGACGGAAAAGCATACTGGAAGACTTAGAGGGTGAGAAAGCATAGCCAACCGAGGACGCCCAGCGAACCACCGCGTTGATGGCTAGCTGGAGCCGACGTTCAGCCAAAGACGGGAGGCGGCCAGAGCAATAGATAGCCAGGTCATCGGCATAGAGGGAGCTACGAACGGATGTAGGCAGGACCGTAGCGACTGTGTTAATCACGAGTGAGAAACACAAGACGCTAAGGACACTACCCTGAGGGACACCCTCCTCCAACGGAAAGCGGTCAGAGAGGGCAGAACCGATGCGGACGCGGAAAGAACGGGCGGACAAGAAGTTATAAATAAAGGAAGGGAGAAAGCCTACGAAAGCCAGGAAGCATAAGCAGTCGAAGACTGCGCTCCGCCGGGTAGTATCGTAGGCCTTCTGGAGGTCGAAAAAGACGGCGAGTACAAATTGACGCCGGGAGAAAGCCTCCTGCACGTCATGGCTAAGAAGGAGGGGGTCGGTGGTAGACCGGAAGCGCCGGAAACCAGCCTGGGTAGCAGGGTACTGGTCACTCGCCTCCAAGGTAAAGGACAGCCGCGAGGCGACCATCGCCTCCATCACCTTGCAGGCACAGCATGTTAGGGAAATGGGGCGATAGTTCGACGGGAGTGAGGGGTCTTTATCGGGCTTCGGGATGGGGACGACGATGGACTCACGCCATCGGTCCGGAAATGAACCCTCCAACCAAATCCGGTTATAGAGGTCCAGTAGAAAGCTGAGAGCAGAGGGGTGGAGGTGCCATAACAAGTCATAGGGGATATTATCGGGGCCGGGGGCGGAGGGCCTCCCGAAGCTCTGTCATGTGGAAGAGGTGATTATAGGGGTCATCCCTATGAGGTGGAAATTCCGGTGGGTCGCGGCGGGAGTGGGGGGAATCGGAACTGGAGATGGCTGCGAAGTGCGCCGCGAGTGCGTTCGCGACGGCCTCCGGATCGGACACGAACTCGTCGTCCCCGACCCGAAGCACCGGGGGTCGAGGGGGGACACGGGTCCCCTCAAAGCTACGCACCTTGCGCCAAACAGTCGAGGGGGCGGTCGAGGAGGAGATCCCGGACACGTAACTCCGCCAGGAGGTACGCCGGGCTAGTTTCAAGACCCGACGGGCCACTGCCTTCAGGCGCTGAAACGCCATCTTATGCTCCGGCTGGCGGGTCCGGTAGAAGCGACGGCCAGCACGGCGCCGCTCCTGAACGGCACGGGAGCACTCTGGGGTCCACCATGGGACGCTGCGCGGCCTGGGGGAGCCTGAGGTACGGGGGATGCAACTGGTGGCAGCCGAGAGGATCTTGCTTTCGAGAAAGGCGAGGGCCTCACTAACGGAGGGAAAGGCAGGAATGGACGGCGAGATCGCCGTGCACCTCGTGTATGAGGCCCATTTCGCTCGGGCGAACAGAGGTGGGGGGGGAGGAGACGGGTTGGGGTAAGACACACAGGGAAATGGTCACTGCCGGAAGAATCCGGCAGGACCTCCCAGGTGAACTCCGTCACGATATCGAGGGAAACCAGGGAAAGATCAATACAGGTGAAACTGTCATGGGCCGAGTGGAGGCAGGTTGGGGAGCCATCGTTCAGAAAGGTGAACTCTAGCTCGTCCATAAGGGAGAGAAGGGTCCCGGAGAGAAAGGTGGAGCAAACGTCCCCCCAGGCCGGGTCCCGACTGTTGAAGTCCCCGAGAAGCAGGAAAGGGCGGGGAAGCTGCAGAATTAGGTCACGGAGAGAATCGGGTGGAGGGCGTACGTTAGGGGAGAGGTAAAGAGAGCAGACCGTGAGCTGACGCCACAAAGAAAGGCGCACGGCCACAGCTTGCAAGACAGTACGGAGCGGGAGGGGGCGGAAAGGGACGGAGCGGTGCACGAAGACCGCGAAGCCCCCCCTACCCGCCCCATCGAGGCGGGGAAGGGAGCCCGCAGTAGCCGGACACTCGAGGGAGTGAACGGGAGCCCAGTATCGTCTCCTGAAGGCAGAAACACGCCGGACACCTGGAGGCCAGGAGAAGAGAGACTCTCGAGGCCTACCAGGAGCCCGCGGATGTTCCACTGCAGGAGCGAAGTATATGGAGGGGTAGGAAAATCTGCGAAACGGATGGTTATGGGGTGGGTGGGCCGATCGGGCGGCCCGAGATTAACAAGGGGATTGGAAAGCCCCGGGGCCCAACGGGGGACGCCGAACGTGGGCGAAGGCGAGGGTCACCCCGACGGGGGAGCGGTGGAAACTGACGCCGGCAAATCCTCCTGAAGAGGAGTCACCCGGACGCCCGGGGGAGAGCGATGCAGAGAAGGAGATGTGAGGGGTATCCAGAAGGCCCCTCCCTTCACCGGAGGTGCAGGGGAGGCTGGACTACAAGGGGGAGTGGAAAAGGATACCTCACCCGGATGCATAGGCAGGTCAAGGAGAGAGGTGGGGTAGGTCAAGGAGAGAGGTGGGGTTGCGGCCCGTTCCCCTCCGTCGTGCGGCCCGCATGGGCGACGGCGGGTCACGGTCCGGAATGGGGGTGGCCGAAAGCGCCGGCGGAGAGGGCGTAGAAGGGGCAGGGGGGGTTGCCGACGAAGCATCGGCGTTCGCGGAGGGAGCTCGTGGGGACGCGCTGGTAGTACAGGGAGCCGCGGCGGGAGTCCGCTGGGCGGCAGAGGATAGACAGGGAGTAGCGGACACGGTGGGTGGAGGCGCGTCGGGAACCGCCGGTGAGGACGGGGTCTGGGCCGGCGGCGGCCGGGGACGGAGAACCTCGGCGTACGAGGTACCACGCCGGGCCTCGCGGCCACGCAACCGGTCCCGCGCCTCCCGAGCGCTGAGAAATTCTGATGAACAGAGGGCCCGAACCTCCCTCTCAAAGAGGAAGGACGGGCAAGAGCGGGATGAAGCAGGGTGCGGTCCATGACAGTTGGTGCAGGAAGGCGGAGCAGTACAGGGCAAGGGGTGGGGAGGGCCGTCGCAGCGGACACACAACGGGGTCGGCTGACGGCAGGAACTGCTCACGTGGCCAAACCTATTGCACTGAAAACAGCGCGTAGGATCTGGCACGTATGGCCGAACCGAGAATTCGCATGCTCGTCTCTCACCACAAAGCCCCAGAATACCGAAACGGGGGGCACCAGTGAGTCAAAAGTAAGGAGAAGGCGAGGAGAAGGGACGGCTGGGGATCGCGATCTGTCGGGAAAACGGTATCTTCTCACCACACCCTGGGAGGCGAGGTCAGTCTGGAGGTCCTCCACCGGGATGGGTAGAAGACGAGCAGCGTAGATCGTGCCCTGGCACTGATTGAGGCGGGGGTTGGGAGTCACCGTGATCCCGCAGCCCAGGACATCGGGGATAGCGAGCAGAGAGGAGGTTTCGGCAGAGGAACGCGACCTTATCAAAATGGAGCCATCCCTCTGAGGCCGAAGGTCAAAACGCGCCGTCCCAGTCTTCCCATGGATCGCTCGAAAGAGGCGTTCGTGGTTAGAGGGGAGGGGCTTGGAGGAGGAGGGGCGGAGGACGAGGAACTTGTCCATCGTCCTAAGGCCGAGTGAAGCCGTCTGGCCAAACACCACCGGAACTTCGAGGGGGCGAGAAGACGAGAAAGGCGGACGGCGACGTCGGGTCCCACGTCCCCCAGGGGCCGAGGGGGCCGGGGGCGATGAGGCCCGACCGGAGTGGGAGGCGACCGGGGCCGCGGGCCTCCCACCTGAGGGCGAAAAAGCAGGTGGGTCCTTATCGGGACGTTGAATATGGGGGGATCCAGGGGTCGGGGGGTCCACTGCAGGTCCATCCGCTACTGGCGGGGGTCGGGCAGCGGCGCCACGAGCCTGGGGAAGAGAGGGAGAGGAGGTGTCGGCAAGAAGAGCAGACGGGGTGGGCGAGGGCTGCCGACTGCCCTTACCAGACCCACGGTCCAAAGAGGTAGTCAGAGGGAGGTCATATGCACAAGCCGGGTCGTCAACGAGGTCCTTTAGATTTGTAAATGTTTCCATACAAAAAATTTTATTGTTGTTTCGCGCCCGGGGCCGCGGGGAACCGATTACCCGGGGCCCAAGGGGACCAAGCGCACGCCGGCGGGGGATGGGTGCCTCGTCCCATGCGGGTACCCCCGTTTCAAAAGGGGCCCTTGCAGCATCGAGAGTTCTCCCCCGCCGGCAGCAAAGACGAAGGCCCCCCAGGGTCCCAGGCCCGGGCACCCTACCAGCCAACTTAGTCCGGCCCCGACCATGGGAGCGAGACCCCCAGCGATCAGCCCCGGCAGCCCACGAAGTGAAGAGAGAAAGCAGAAAAAAAACAGAGGGGGCAAGGAAGAGGGGAAAGAGGGGAAGACAGGAAAGAGGGGGCTGTAGGATAGCAGGGTATGTTAAAAGTCTACTTCGCAACCGGGCGGGGGACCCGGCAGGGCCCCCAGCCGCGGCTGACCCCCCTCGCCACATGGAGGCAGGAGCCCGCGGGCGATTCACCCCAGAAAGACCGCCCGCGGGGAGGGGGATATATATATATATATATAATATATATATATATATATATATATATATATATATATAAAGGTGGGCACCCGGGCCTCAAAAAGGACCGACGGTCCCGGTCCTTGCCTCAAACTGGACCGACGGTCCCGGTCACGGTCCTTTCTGAAGATAGGGTCCTCGGTCCTTACATATAATATAAGTGAAAAATTTGATTAAAATGAAAAATGAAATTAAAGACACCGGAAATCTTTAATTTTATTAACGTAAATTATAATTAATACCAGGGTTGTGGAGTCGGAGTCGGAGTCGTGGAGTCGGACGTTTCAGGGCGGAGTCGGAGTCGAATTTTTACAATGTGTGGAGTCGGAGTCGGAAAATTTTGGACCGACTCCACAACCCTGGTTATAGCCACTAGGTTAAGGGTTATTCAATTTTAAGTAGGACTACTACTGGTTAGACCTTAATTATGTTTAAGAGAATCTTTTTCATATATATATATATATATAGATATATATATATATATATATATATATATATATATATATATATTATTGGAAAAAATAAAAATCCCTTAATATGATAATATCTACAAGTCAATATCCTTCTTAATATTTGAATGTTCCCTTATCCTAGAAAGTAACCTGACGATTCATGTGGTGGTGATGAAATGTCTTATTATTATGATAATTATAGAGTGAAACACTAGAGGAGTCGGAGTCGTATATTTAAAATGTGAGGAGTCGGAGTCGGATTTTTAGATTTTTTACAATGTGTGGAGTCGGAGTCGGAGTCGAATTTTTACAATGTGTGGAGTCGGAGTCGGAGTCGGAGAATTTTGGACCGACTCCACAACCCTGATTAATACAATACATAAATGATGAAAAAAAGTTAAGTTAAATGCTTGAGTTTCCCTTCAAGAAGACTAGCATTTCAAAATGGCTGTCACTGAGCCCTGACCTTTTCGGCTTGAGGACGTCCTTCCCCAAAGAGAAGAGCCTCTCCACGACGGCACTGGATGGTGCCAGGTGTTGAAACAAGTTTCAGTTCAGTCTCAGTCTCTTTCTGAGTCTTCTGGAGGAAACGATCCATCTTCTTTAGAACTTCAAATAGTCACTAAACACACTAAAATCACTAAAAAAGACCGTCCGGAATTGCTTAAAAATGGACCGTCGCTCCTCACTGAGAAAAGGACCTACTTTCCCGCTCACGGTCTTAAGGACCGAGTTCCTGGAATTCGGTCCTTTTGGAACTCGGTCCTGCCCACCTTTGTATATATACATATAAAACAACTAATGGAACACAACAACATTATTGATGCACTTGAAAGTAATGAAAACTGTGATGTAATAATATACACAGACTGCTAAAGCGTTCGACAAGTGTGACCACGGAATCATAATACATAAACTGAAATATATGAGAACAACAGGAAAAGTAGGGAAATGGATATATAATTTCTTTAGTGAGCGGCGGCAGGTCTAACGTTACAGTACAAGGAGTATCTTCATCAGAAGTCCTCAGCTCAGTACCACAAGGAACAGTATTAGCTCCACTACTCTTCGTAATCATGCTAACTGACATAGATGAGGATGTTACCAGAGATGGCACAGTAACATCCTTTGCGGATGACACAAAGATCAGTCGAAAAATAAGAAACCCAGAAGACATAGGATCTCTACAAACCGACAAACAGAATCTACAAGTGGACGGAAGACAACAATATGAAGTTTAACACTGAGAAATTTCAGCTATTACGGTACGGAAAAAGAGAAGACCTAAAATCCATGGATTATACCCAAAATAGACAGGAAATTCAGAGAAATTCCAGAGCAAAAGATTTAGGGATTGTAATGAAAGATGATGCGAAATTTGAAACACAAAATAAGATAGCAGTAAACAGAGCAAAGAGAATAACGGGACAGATATTGAGAACCTTTAAACGAAGGGATAGGAATGTAATGATTCCTCTACTGAAAACGCGGATCATACCCAAATTGGAATACTGCTCGGTCCTAACATCCCCATATAAAAAAAAAGACATTAGACAGCTGGAAGGGATCCAGAGAAGCTTCACAGCCAAGATCAATGGGTGCAAAGAACTAAATTACTGGGAAAGGTTACGCGAAGTAGACCTATATTCACTGGAAAGGAGAAAAGAAAGATACACCATTATTTACACTTGCAAAATAATGGAGAAACTAGTCCCTAATCTTACTCTGAACCCTATAACTCCCCAAACAACGGTGGAAAGTAGAAACGGTAGACTGTGTCGTATTCCCAAATTGAAGGCGAGACAGGGAACATCCTTAACCCTGAAAGAAAATAGTTTTGTAGTGAGGACCAAAACTGTTTAATCAGTTGCTCAAAGACCTAAGAAACACGAAGGGAGTTGCAGTGGACATCTTCAAGACTAGACGCCTGGCTCAGAACAATCCCCGATGAGCCGGGCGTACCTGGCTATGTGAGGTGGAGAGCACAAGAATCCAACTCACTACTTCACCAGGCCAACTCGAGAGGAGGGGCGACAAGCTTGACCTTCGCAAAATGAGAAATCATCGCGCGAAACCTTTGTAAGGTTATATATATAAGATTCTTAAACTTAAAATAATGCTTAAACCGGCAATAAAAAAATTTGCTTCGTGCACTGTATTTTTCACTATCTAGAAATAAATTTAATATCCCCTAACACAATAATAATACTTTCCATATGTATAAATAATTGCTTTACGATAACCACTGATCATCACATTTTCTTAGTAACCGCAGCTTTGTATTCTGTAAAATTTACGAAAAAAAAAAATGTTCAAACAGGGTAGTATGGAGTTGCAGGAATTATAGGATACTGGAGACACATCCAAAAATGTCTAGCAGTATCTAGCAGCTTTGACCTTTACAAAAGCACCCTTTTTTATACTAGAACTGATTTTAAATTGCAGAAACGTGCGTCGCCCCTTTTAAACCCCAGAAAGCCAGCGCTGCCTATTACAATAAAATTGCTCGTTCTGTTAAATGTCTTATTTATTGGATGAATGTTAAAGTTTATTACTGCTTAGCAGAGCTGGGCACTTCCGCAAACCGCAAATTCCGCAATTGCGGAAGTATGTTTTTCGTTTGCGGATTTGCGTTTGCGGCAAAGTCATCGCAAATTAGTGAATTTGCGTTGCGGAACTAAGACCGCAAACGCAAATCTTTCCGCAAATTTTCCACGTGGCCACTGGCCAAGCCCGCTAGTGCTGTGACGCTGCTGTCACTGGCCGCCAACGTGTCTAAGTCTCAAAATTTATGAAATTCAAATGATTAAATTTATTATTTAATTTATTTACTTGCAGGTGTTGTTTTTGTTCAATATAATATATCAATATATGTAGTATTTTTATTTCTTCTACAATAGTGATTTATTGTAATAAATTATTTAGCCTTGTTTTTAATAAAAACAAGGCTAAAACATTAAACATTAAAAAGATATAAAAACTTTTTATACCTCTTTAATGTTTTGGATACTTTTTATAGTTAAAATTGCGATTGCGGAATTTGCGGTTTGCGGAAGTGTTTGCGGAAGTGCCCAGCACTGTAAAAATTGGAAATATGGTTTGCGTTTGCGGATTTGCGTTTGCGGCACCAAAAAATGGCAAGCAGTTTGCGGATTTGCGGTTGCGGAAGGTAAGGTTTGAGTTTGCGGATTTGCGATTGCGGAAGTGATTTTGAGTTTGCGGTGCCCAGCTCTGCTGCTTAGTAACAATATATTGTTTAATTCAACCTATAAAAGTAATTTTCATTATGGAGTTACATAAACCCCACACTACTCGGTGAGTATGCAGTCCCACACTCTAGAGTTAATTAATTCTGGTCTTATTACGACGTGTGTAATGTACTCGAGTCAACTGCAAAATGTATTAATTATATATATATATATATATATATATATATATATATGTGTGTGTGTGTGTGTGTGTGTGTGTGTGTGGTGTGTGTGTGTGTACTTCCTCGTAACCTCGTAGTAGTTCCGTGCGTCTCTCTCTCTCTCCACACAGTCGTCAAGCTGGTGGCCCCCACCTCCAGGCCTGGCCTGATGGAGGATGCTTTCTGGCGATCTCTATCCCACATAGCCAGGCATCTAGTCTTCATTCGAAGACTTCAACTTTGACCTCTGTGACGTTCCTGAGGACTTTTGGAAGCTGGTTAAAAAGTCTTGGTCCCCTGATAACCAAGCTATTTTCCTTCAATGTTGAGGGTATTCCTTGTCGGGCCTTTAGTGTGAGAATACTACACATTCTACCTTTTCTATTTTATACTGTTGTTTGGGTGGTTACTGGGTTCAGCTTGAGGTTAAGTACCAGTTTTTCATTATTTTCTCTTCTCTTCTTCTTCTTTCCAGTGAATATAGATTTAATTTATGAAGTCTTTCCCAGCAGTCGAGTTCTTTCCAGCCATCAATCTTAGCTGTGAAATTTCTTTGAATTTCTTCGTTTATTAATTTATTCTTTTTTATATGGGGACGTCAAGGCTGAGCAGTAATGAAGTTTTGGTATGATCACACGCTGTGTGTGTGTGTGTGTGTGTGTGTGTGTGTGTGTGTGTTGTGTGTGTGTGTGTGTGTGTGCGCGCGCAAAGAATTCGAATAAAGCTGTTGGACCTGATAATATATATTCTAAGAGTCTCAGAAAAGGGGAGGATAGCTTATCTGAAGCATTAACTATTTTGTTTGGTAGGTCAATTAATTATGCAGAGGTACCAGAGGAATGGAAAAAAAGGCAAGTTTACACATTTACAAAAAAGGGGTAGTAAGAAGGTAGGAAATTATAGGCCTGTTAGTTTAACATCAATGGTAGGAAAGATAGTAGAAAGAATTAAAGAATAATATTTAAGACCATTTGAAAATTTTTAATCTTATTTCAAGTTCCCAACATGGATTTAAGATCAGGAAGGTTTTGTTTGTCTAGTATCTTAGACTTTTTAGAGTTTGCAACTGAACAGGTAGATAATGGACATGTTGTAGATGTTATTTATTTGGATTTTAGCAAGGCATTTGAGACTCCTATATAAATTAAAAGCTCATGGGATATCGGGGTTAGTTATAAACTGGGTAGAAAAATGGTTAGAAGATGGAACAGAGTAATTCTAAATAGTCATGATCCTGACAGATTAGTTGCCTGGGCTAGTAAAATGGCAGATGGAATTCAATGGTGAAAAATGCGGTGTCATCCATTTTGGTAGAAGTAATGAAAACTTTAATTATAAGAAGCAAGGAAACTGGTTAGAGGAAGTCAGACAGGAAAAAGATCTTGGCATTATAGTTAGTGGTGATCTAAAATTTTCTAAGCAGTACTTAGAGGCTAGAAATAAGGCAAATAAAATAGGCATTATTAAGAGGAATGTTAGTTACAAGAGTATGTCATCTGTAAATTATGTAATTCTTGTTATGCCTTACTTAGAATACTGCATTCAAACTTGGTGACCTTACCTTAGACATGATAATATACTTGAAGGTGTGCAACGTAGGGCAACCAAGCTAATCTCTAACCTAAGACGATTGGAATACGGGAAAAAATTAAAGGAACTGGGTATGTTTAGTTTTGAGAGACGTTGCTTGAGGGGAGATATGATACAAATGTTCAAAATACTTTTCAATCATAGTGTATATTTTTGGAATGACTTGTCATATGATGTAGTAAATAGTAGCTCCTTATTTTTAAGAAAAGATTGGACGCTTTCATGAATGAGAGTGAGTTTGTAGATTGTAAATAGTGTACCGTATATTCTTAGCTTAAGCTGTACAGTGTACAGGCTACTTTGGTAGCTCTGTAAATAGTTTACTGTTAATTTGCTGACTTGAGATTGACATTTTACACAACAGGCCCCAATAGCTTCATGTTCTCCAAATGTAATATAATGTAAGCAGACGGCGGCATTGAAGTCTCTACGCTCAGCTTAGCCCAGTCAACATAATAAGGGTTGGAATGGCCGACTTTACTTCAGTGTGTTGTCGGTCTGTGCCAGAATCGCGTGTGAAAGTGACTCTCTCCGCTTACCTTACAACTAAAATTCGCCTTAAAAAATGTAAAATTTTCGTTACACGTTTAACGAGCTTAGTTAAAAGCTTTTTTTTCATCAGGAAAATTTGTTCAGTTACTAATCTCTAATTTACTAGTTATGAAACAGACTAGTTCACTAGAAATATATGGAGGTTATTAGAAAAAAATATCCCGATTTTACACAAATATGTCCGCAAACAGCGTAAAATTAACGGTTCCTTATACAATTACCTTAAATGTTAAAGACGTTTTTAAATATGGATAAAACTCTTAATGAGTAAAGTTATATTGGCACTTAAAAATTATTCTTTACAAATTTAAACGCGCAGATGGTTCTAGTAACTTGGATAATATTCACATTTGCAAACGAATGGTGAAAGAACAAAAAAGAAAGTATTAACTGCAACAGTAACAGTAACTAACTATTAAACACCGAGCTCATGCATAACAGTAGAAATTTAAGAAAATTTATGAACTCTCCCCGCTCCTTTTCACACACACACACACACACACACACACACACACACACACACACACACACACACACACATATATATATATATAATTTCACTATCACGAGTACAGGGAGCACGTTGTGAGCAAATCTTACTATCACGCCAAGCACTCCGAAACTGAAAAACAATGACTGATCAAGTGAAGTGTGTGTCAGTGAGCATTTAGTTAGTTACCTTTATTCACAATTTTTTCGCTTCCATTGACACAGTATGTATACACAAAATAAATACAAACAAACAAGCATTACACAATAATATCTTTACAATGAATACACCACAAGCGTGGTTCACTCACTCACTCACTCTTTTATTTATTTATTTATTTATTTATTTATTTATTTATTCATTCATGCACGCACGCACATGCGCGGGAACCAGTTTTTGAACATGCTCAGACTGGTATGGGAAGCGCCCCCGTTGCAAATGAGCTGCCAGAGAGCATTTATGAAATTACAAACACAATCTTTAACACGTGCTTCGATATAGTAATTGAGGAAGATTAAAAAATTTTGCTAAATAAAGGTAGAGAGAACTTCAGCGTACACACACACACACACGATGCCAAGTCTACCAAAGTAAAGTGAATAAAAGCACGGTACAAGCTAGGGCTGGGCATCCGGGATCCCGGAAGTAAAGTAGACAGCTCATTTCCCGGGATTTCTTGGTATTCTATATTCAGGGGAGACTTTTAAACAGTTTTATTGAGGTATATTTATTTCATGCAAAGGCTTTTCACGATTGAAGTTTTCGTTCACCTGTTTTTCAAACTTTGAAAACCGTTTTCGTTTGGGTATGGAATGAAATAATATCCCGGGATCCCGGATGCACAGCCCTAGTACGAGCGCTTAAAAAAAGTCAAGGTCTACCCAGAAATGTCAAAAATAAAAATGGGTCAAACGGAAATTCAGTCGACATGACCGATATTTTAGATATAATCTAAATTATTAAATAAATATGCACCTTAGCACTTTTTCTTAGAGTTTTTGTCAACATCAAATTCGGGTCATGCCATCCAATTCGCATCTCATCATAATGGTAATTGAAAAGGATCCTCTATCGATTATTGAATCGACGAATAACTTCGAAAAATAATTGTGTGACGCTTGCCAAAAAAAAAATAAATAAATAAAAAATAATAATAGTAAGGGGTGGGGGAATGGAGAGAGAAAGGGAAGTGCAAAAATAAGAGAATAGCTAGGAACGGGGTTCGTACCTTACACGTTGAAAACTTGGGAAATCTATGTGGAACCTATTGCGATAGGGTTTGTTGATCTGTGGAAAGACTTCGTTTGCGCAAACAGTTCCTAAAAGAGTTACGCACACTCTGGCCGTGTCGCCGTCGTTCAGTGACAACAATGATTGTCTCGCAATAATTATATACCTAACACAATGTGGTATTGAACATCCAAAAATTTTAATTTTGAAAGCTTATTACATAATAATAATACTAAGTGTGTGCGTGCGTGTGTGCGCGCGCGCGCACGCACGAGTCACCGTCCACTGACGTAATAATGTTATAAAAGCATTTTTTTAAGTAACTTTTTATTTAAATGAAGTTACATGAAGGCTAACCTTGTCTCCTCTATACGAGACAGAGTTCGTGCGCTTGAATACCGTATATGTACTGTATCTTCACTTAGCCTGTACCTAGTTCCTTAAATAACCGATATCTTTGTGTTAATATATGTGATTGGAATTACGCAGTAAATATCCGAATCTTTGTCACATACTTTGTCACCCCGAAAGCCTATCCGGACTGTTATACAATGCAAAGCAACTAAAATCTGGATATGATAATCAATAGGTCCTAAACTATCGCGAGTCTTTTTGTAGTACTGTTCGTTCAAAGTTCGGGTAAGGTACTCGTCCGCTTTAACAATATTCTACACTGAAATTGGGTCTACACGACTGGTTAAATAGTTGGCAAAGATGGACACAAACTGTTGTAAAATGAATTCAAATGATGACCATCAATATGATATAAAGTTGCACTATAAAGTACTATATATCTTCCCGCGGAAGCGTGTCAATTCGTCTTAATGCCACAGAATGTTTGAGCCAAAGCCATGGCACGGAGCTCGGTGGGTAATACCATTTCCCTATAAGCGAATCGAAGGCAATGAGGTCGGGGGTTCGACTCCCGACAGCGACTTATAATAATAATAATCCAGGAGCGAGAGCAATGGGCGACATTAGTCTGGCCTCGGGAGTGTGCCAGTTTCTACTTCTCACTGATTACGATAATGTACGAACCTCTTACGAACGAATAATTTACGCGAGTTTACTAACTTCACTTAGCAAACTACGCGAGTTCTAATTAAAAAATCTGAGCTTAAGAGTCCATAATATTTCGAGTGCACGCCCTTTCGCGTAAAAGGTTCGTTCGGGACCAGTATTTGGAGAAACTTTTAGGGAAAAAATAAAAGCGCGATTAAAGGACTCAAAAACTATATAAATCGCAATGTCATCTTATATTGCAAACGCAAAGATTCATTTGGAAAGCTTTTAAATATTATTTGAAAAAAAGAAAGGACTTCACTTCCATCTCCAAAGTTTGCCTGATCAAACGGGTAATAAAGTAATCAGTAAGAGGAAAAAACCTTGACCCTGTTCAATTTATAAATAAACCCAGGTCCTTCTGTTAGTTTGCTTGTGCACACTACGCCTTTAAAAAAAAAATATATATATATATTGGCGGAAGCCAAACCAAGGTAACCAAGGTGTATATATAAATTAATTTATTCCTTACAACTTTTACTACATATAAATAGCTTCTATTCGAAGTTGATAAATATTATTGGGAAAGCAAAATTATTGCATTTTCATTTTGATGCGCAAAATTTCATTAACATTCGGAATTAAGCTTTGTTTTGTTAATTCTATCTATCAATCATATATATATATATATATATATATATATATATATATATATATATAATTTCCAATATAAATGGCATTATTTTAAACATTTATTAATATTTGTAATAAAAGAACAGCCAATGAGAAAGGTGTCCAGAACTCTATTGTTTTTATCGAGAGAATATTTTCTCGTTTTAAATAATTATTTCAATTGTAAATTGTCAGCCTTCGAAGAATGCCTTTGTTTAGGTAAATTCTGAATAGCCGTGTCTAAAAAGTTTTTAATTTTATTTTTATTTCCGCTCAAAAATATTTTTAACTTGGTCCTAATCATTTCAAGATTTTAAATTATTATTATTATTATTTTATTTTTTTTTTATTTTAATAATTTCATTTGCGCAACACTTCCTCCTATTGTTATACAATAAAAGTTATCTGAGGTTTGGAATGAAATGTGTTTTTGTAGTTGATCAGGTGGTGTCAGGAAGTTCTGCTATTAGGCGCTCGCTAGTTTGTTTTTACAGAAATATTTTAATTAAAATTCTAAAATAAAAATGATAAAAGAGTAACATGAAATTACGCGCGGTGTTTTGAAACAATTTTACCTTAAAGCACGCGTAGGTGGTGGTTACGCTGGTTGACGTATATGGGTTAATTTACGGAAACGATTTGAAGTGAAATATTATTTACGCTACCGTCAGTGTTCTACGAAACAAAATGAATTTACGCCAAAGTGCAATTATAGTGATGACGGAAAGGAAGTGTTAAAAGGCCTAATTAATAACCTTGGTGACTGAATGAACATGTCTCAGAAGTCGGCAAATCAACTAAAAAATTTCGAAGTCCAAATGAAGATTGGATCGAAGCCAATTCAAATGATCAACTTGTGCGGATGTTCAGCGACTTACACGAGGTTATCCACGTGCGGAGAGGTATGTTCCCCACTCACTTATACGTAGGCCCCGCGTAAAGCTCTACGAAGTAATACGCTTATCCGTAGATTAAATAGGCAAAATCTCCACATTCATTTTAAGGCAACGTAAAAAGGTGCCCACATTTCTAGGTCATATGCCGGTAAAATGAATGAGTAAGCGAGGATGATTGGGGCCAATGAGAGGGCCTACATGGGTCCAGATACCCCGAATTTTATCTGAAGCGACACTCATTATTATTTATTGTATTCAGGATTGAACTTCATTCAAGGTTTCTGGCACGCGGAAAAAAGGTTGACGAGAGAAAAATAAGTTTGCAATCAGGAAGCGCCCAAGGCAGATTTTACCGAAAGAGAAACTTGACCTCCAAAATTGTATTGAAAACTTTCATGACGTGGCTTGTTCATTGCGTGTTTACCTTAAGGATCGCATAATTCTTGGCTGGATATCATTATCAATCGACAATAATAAGATTAAATAAAAACCTCGGTAAGTTAACGTATATTTATAGTTCAATATAATAACGGTACAAATGCGAAAGATACCCAGTCCTAGAATAAAAACTAATGTGGGTTATGGAGTACTGTATAGGGTTATTAACCCTTTAACGCCGACCGTTGCCTTATGGAAATACGAGCTTGACAATCGATTTTGAACCTTACGATCTGAATATTAGCGGTTATTTTAGTTTGAACAGGGAAAAAAAAATTAAAAATTTCTGCTGACTACAAATCCACCGGCCCCGGGTTCGAAACCCGGTGACGAGAGGCGGCGTGCACCAAAGCCAGCTGTTCATCCTTTCACACAATAAAAATTGGTTGGTAAAGTGGGTACCCTTGGTAGCCTAGTGGTTAAGACGCTGAACTGCTGATCGGGAGGTCGTGAGATCGAGTTCGAGTGAGAACTTTGTAATATACTCTCCATATCCAATAGAGTAGCTTAGCTATTGCATTCTTGCAGTCAGTTTTTGATCAGTGTGGCATTCCATTTGTCCGGAACTGCCGCCGTGTGTGTGTGTGTGTGTGTGTGTGTGTGTGTGTGTGTGTGTGTGTGTGTGTGTGTGTGTGTGTAAATTCGAACTGAAATGTCAAACAATGAGTGCCACCCGCCGGTCTCAGTTCAACAAAAAAAATTTGAAACAAATTGACAAAATCATGCACGACACTTCTTTAATAACAATAATAATTATCTTACGTAAAAAATACTGATCTACATTTATTTATGGATTTGCATAATATACATCCACTTCAGTCTATAGAGATAAGTAAGTAAGCCTTTGGCACAGCGGATAATGAAAACGAGGGACTTCATCCGTTATACTTTCAAAGCACCTTTGCACCGTTATTAAAGTAACCAACGATAAAAACACCGCTGTCCACACTGTTATCAGCAAAAACAGAAAACCAGTTATAGCACGAATGTTTATAACGACTTTGAATACCACTAGACTACGGGATACCATCACGAGGTAAACTGCGAATACCATTAACCAAAGTATCCAATGCAAATACATATGATAACACGAGGAATTTAATGCGAGTAATACGCCTACAGCACAAAATACATAAGAAAAAACTACCTCCAATGAATGTTTCCAGCAGTTAAACTAGTTAAGCAAACGTAACTCAAACATTAATTTACCTTTGTCCCAAGTACGGCATCGGAATCAGCAATCTTTAGTTCTGAAAGAGCAAAAGTAAAAATCTTTAAGTCACAGTAATCATCATCATCAGACTTGAATTCAGTCATAAGCTTATTGAAAATGCACTCTCTTTTCTGACTGCCACAGCCATCCACTTTAGTCCACTTCTTCCCGTTCTTGGTGGGGTGGGTCGGGGGCTGAAATTTCAGGACAGACGCGCGAATTCGTCCCAAACTATCATTCCACAATACAGTATTCCTCCAATTTATATACGCTTATGAGTATTTACCCAAGCCGTTTCTTAAAAAAAAAAAAAGTTTCTATAAATACTTAAAATAGCTTAAGGCCTACCAGAAATCAGTGTCACAAAACATTAATTACTCCACTATATATACTTACAAATTCCCAGGAAAAACGCTGTCGAACTAAATTTTAAGGCCTTCATCCGTAAGCACCAAGATAGCCTTTGAGTTAGTTTGAGCCTATTAAAGAGCTAACGTCTGTTGAGCTTAATTTCTATATTTCTAGTTTCTACCCGTTCACTTTATATTCCTCCTTTCATTTTACTTGAAAGTCGTTTACTCTTGAAATTAAAATCATTTCAACCCTCATGCTTAATCACTTCCAAGAAAATAAAGGAAAAAATATACTGCAATAAAATCGGTGAAAACATTTGTTTAAATCTCGAAGGGGAGGATGAGTGGAGCGGAGTGTAAAATATAAATAAATAAATATATATATATATACATATAATGCAAACCACAAGGAAAAAAAAAAAAGTGATTCCGAGGCCTTTCATGTATTCAGAAGTACACCTCGTCAGGGAATGACGTCGTCGTTTCCCTGACGAGATGTACTTCTGAATACACGAAAGACCTTGGAATCATTTTTCTTTTTCCTTGTGGTTTTCATCACATTCATTCATTTCACGTATTTAATTGTGAAATTCACCCATATATATATATATATATATATATATATATATATATATATATATATATATATATATATATATTTTCCTCTTTGTTCACTATATGCAGTTTATGGTAAAGTTCGAATCTACTTCCCCCGCGTTCTCTCGTTAGAAATTAGTGTAGACTGAGTTCAGCAGTTTTTTCCCAATTTTATTATTTTGGAAGTCAAATCAAAGCAAGGAAAAAACGGATTGCTTTTTAATTATGATTTTGCCCAAGCAATCAACAAACCCCGCATCTAGTAGTGATTTTCCACCCCAATCAGTCAAACAAAGCTGCCAAAACTTCATAATTCACCAATATCCGCACACCTTCGCTGCTCAGAATTAACAATTTAATAAGAGATTTAACCAAAGAAACGTTTGGCCCAAATATTATCGTGTTCATGGGCTAAATACCTTCTAAAATTGCTGAATGGCCTCTTTCTTAATCCTTTGGGGGATCCCAACATTGCATTTTGGAAGAGGCTGACACCCTCTTCTTTTTTTCATGCTTATTGAAAAAACAAGCATTAAAACAGTACTACAGAACACCATTCAAAAAAACTTCGCAGTGAGTTATCAAATTTACGTGAATATTACGCCTATTGATTTTTATTTATAGACGTTAAATACGCCTGGTCATAGTTCAAAACGTCGTGTATGTGAGCAAGCACTCTTCATGAATTAAAAACATTTCTCAAGTCATGAATAACAGACAGATGAACTGCAGCAGCTCATTTCACCAGTGTGTCTGTTCCTCTCTGCTCGGTGGTGAAAGGAGAGCACTTTCAACAATTACTTGGACACACTCAATTTCCATCTTAATTCTTTCCGCGTGTTTGTTTAGTGTATCGTTATTAACATAGTAGTTTATCATGTAAAATGTCATTATAATAAATGCAACAAAACTTTTAATAAACCGCATAGTTCCTTCTCGAGACACCCTGCATAATCATTTATACGTGATATATATATATATATATATGTATGAGAGAGAGAGAGAGAGAGAGAGAAGGAAAAAGAAGTACGTAAAGTAATTCCCACACACACTAGTCCTAAACCGTTTCAAATCCAACTTCCAACCATTGCTGCGAGTTGGGTTATCATTTAAACTAAACATGCTTCTAAAATCGACATCGTTGAACCCGCGTAAGAGCTTGAAAACCTCGATCAGTTGACCGCGCAGCCTCCGAGTTTCCAGCGAAAACAAGTTCAGGGCGCGTAACCGTCGATTGTAGCCCATATGCCTAACGGAAGGGATTAACTTTGTGGCCTTCGCCTGCACTCGCTCCAGCCTCTCAATATCTTTCCTGAGGGTGGGCGACCAGAACTGCGCAGCATACTCCAGGTGCGGCCGAACCAGGGAATTGTAGAGAGAGAGCACAATCTCCTTGTTCCGAAACTGAAATTGCCTCCTGATATAACCCAACAGCTTCTGGGCTTTCTTTTCCACCTGTACGCACTGTTCCGTAAACTTAAGGTCGCTGCTAATTAGCACACCCAAGTCCTTTTCCAAATCAGTCGCCTCGATATTACTCCCCAACATCGAGTAGTCCGACTTGGGATTGGCGTAGCCAATGTGCATCACCTTGCATTTACCAAAGTTAAACAGCATTTGCCATTTTTCGGACCACTCTCTCCTATCCTACCTAGGTCCTCACGCAGTTGCTCGATCGCCTCCGGCGTCCCAACATTGGCCCCAAGTTTGGTGTCATCAGCGAATTTGGCGATCCGACTGACGATGCCACCGTCTATATCATTTATGTAAATGATAAACAACAGTGGCCCCAAAACGGAACCCTGAGGAACCCCACTAGTGACCGAGGCCCAACCCGAACTAGCCCCTTTAATTACAACCCTCTGCCGCCTATTCTTCAGCCAGTTTTCAATCCACCTACCTACTTCCCCACCGATACCCAGCGCGCGCACTTTCGCCATTAGCCGGCGGTGAGGTACCTTATCAAAGGCTTTCTGAAAGTCAAGATAAAGTATATCAATCGCCCAACTCTTATCATACTCACTCAACATGACGTAGAAAAACTCGAGCAAGTTGGTGAGACACGACCTATGCCGCCTAAACCCATGTTGGGAGCCCCCCAAGCAGCTTGTAGGAATCCAAATGGTCAGCGATCCTATTCGCTATTATCCTCTCTAATAATTTACCTACAACCTAAGTGAGACTGATGGGACGATAGTTCCTTGGACTTTCGTGATCTCCTTTCTCAAAGATAGGGGTCACGTTGGCTTCCCTCCAGTCACCAGGCACCTGGCCCGTCTCCAACGATTTGTTGACTACTGTAGCCAGGTGGGGAGCCACTTGGTCGCGCACTTCCCCGCAAGACTCTGGGGAGGAACTGGTCTGGCCCAGGAGCCTTAAACGCGCTCAGTTTGTCTATTCTATCGGCAACGACTGTCGCGGTACACCGAACACTATCCAGGCCAGCACCTTCGTGCCTCACGCCTGGCTCAAGGATGACGCGGTGTCCTCCCTGGTGAACACTCCCACAAAGTACTCATTCAGCACATTAGCGATGTCCGCAGCGCGCCCCTGGGGTCCTTTAACGGACCTATCATGCTTCTAATGGGCTTTCTACTATTAACATAACTGAAGAACTCCTTAGGATTCCCCTTGCAGAGGTTTGCCACCCAGAGTTCTTCGCCTTCACTTCCCTGCACAGGCGGACATACGCCTCAGTGTTCTCATGAGAACGATTGGCCTTCGCCCTCCTACACGCAGCTTTCTTATTTCGGATAGCCGAAGCGATGTCACGACTGAATCGGTAGTATACTTGAAGTACATATCGAATGACATCAATCAATAGACGACAATGTCACCCTTACGAGTCACTTTTGACCCTCTGTTCAATTAAAGCCCATAAAGTCATAAGATGCATACAAATCTTCGTTACATTTGGACGAACGACCAAAAAGGTTCCTTGGCAAGCACAGACGACGACTAAACGGACGTGTTCGGATACCAAGGGTCACCTTAATTTTGTAACCGCCTGAACAGATGTCATCATCATAAAGCACTTCCACGATATCGTGGAATGAGCTCCAAAGTCTTTATACCAATAAAACAGCCACTAAGTAAGCCTTCTCAGGCTTTAAGGTTCAGTCCTACCGGAACTGATCAAGTTACAGAAAACTGAAGCGTCACACGAAACTCCAGTAAGAACCACAAGTCAGTCCCCAATCACTTTTGGAAGATGTGACGTTTCGTTAAACAGACCCTCGCTGTGGCCTATTTGTCATTCCGTTCAACTCAAAGACATTCATTCGCGCGTCATTTTATAACTCGGTGTCATAATTGAACTTCCACTTATTTCTGCGCATTGTTCTTCAGTGTAATAATATTTAATTCTTCAGTTTAATCATTATTTGAATGCATATTTATACTAACAATTAATTCTTAAATATCCAGACTTTGTAATTAACACTGACTTATAAGCGAGAGTATTTTTCTTATTGTATGTACCACACTTTGTTAACTATTGTAAATAATTTAGTTATTAATTAAAGGAGAAAGCCATGCAGTCAATCCTTCTTCTTGATTGAATTTTCAAATTCAATTAATTATTTCATCTAGTATGTCGTCGACCTATCAGAATTATAAACAGAGGCCTATTACCTTCGTTACGAATCGATAGCCTATAGAAATTAGGCTCTATAACTTGCCTCAATTAAGCTACTTCCGTAAACTGGTAACCAAGTTGCCACTATAATAATAGTACCTAATCTTGAGCACTATAAACTGGTGACACTTATTATCATTATATAATATATATATATATATTATATATATATATATATATATATATATATATATATATACTGTATATATATATATTATATATATATATATATATATTATATATATATAATTTTAATTGGGGTTGTTTAACCTCCTTCGCAACATCTAGGGTCATATGACGGAGGGGACCTACAGCTTTACGTGGGATTCGAACCACGGGTCGCTACATAATCTGGACGCAGAGGACGGTCTCCCATCTAACTATTACCCAGACCCAATGTCGCTTAACTACTTCGCTGATCTCTGGGAAGCGGTGTTACGACATTGGCCACGACGTAGCATATATATATATATATATATATATATATATATATATATATATATATATATATATATATATAAACAGCTAGTGTAATCTGCACCAAATTTAGTATACACATTAAGGGAGAACCCCTTGCTCTCACACACAAAGCTACTCAACGCTGCCATCAGTAAAACCTACGAGTAAAATGGCTCGCCTGATGTGTAACCAAAGAAGTTTTTGACTAGCCTACTTTAGTACTACTTGGCCCCGGCCTACAAATGCACGATATTTTTTCCTATTTGACTTCCTCCCCAATTCCAGGTTATTTAATTTATTCTTTAGGAGAGAGAGAGGAAAAGATCAAATATTTTTTGGGCGGCGAACTCTCTTCTATTTTTTGAAGGACTGTCTCAAAAAGAAAATTACTCGAAAACAGGTCTATTAATTCTAAAAGTCTGCAATTCGCGGTCCACTCCATTACAACCCCACCCCCCCAAATTACCTATTCTATAAACCCTTCGATCTGGAAGTCATTTACGGGTCAATGGATGGGGGTTAAGCCCCTACCGATCTAAATTAGGTTATATATATATATATACAGGGTGAGTCAAAAGTAGCGCCCGATTTCTGTCAGTTGATTGTTTGTTTGCCATTTGTATTACAGTGTACAAGAAGGTAGAAATAAATGAATGACATGTTTATCTAACCATTTATTCGGGGGAAAATTATTACGGAACTGTACCAAGCTGTTTTACTTGCAATTTTCAAAGTGCCCTCCCTCGTGATCGATGCACAATTGCAGCCGAAAAAACAGAAATCGGGCGCTACTTTTGACTCACCCTGTATGTATATATATGTATATATATATATATATATATATATATATATATTTATATATATATATTTATATATATATATATATATTATATATATATATTATATATACGGTGTATATTATATATATTATACAATATATATAGAGAGAGAGAGAGACCCACCTTCTCTATTATGAAATTCCACCTCTTCAGTTTCATGATGACCGGAAGACCCATGGGAGGAGGACTCGGCATGATTGTGATTATTGTGTTCGCCGGAATCAGTAAAGCTCCACGGCTCTACCATTTCCTCTTTCAACTTGTACTCTTTGTGATCGTGATCATCATGGTTGTGTTCCGTATGATCATGGTCATTTTGGTTTCTGTGATCATGATCATCTTTTATTGAAGTGTTACCATCCTCATGATGATCGTGATCGTGACGCTCCACGTCTTCGGCGTGAGAAGGGCACGCCGTCCTCAGTAATAGTCTCGTAACGAGATTTCTCAGTCCTTCTTCCGAGAGGAAACCTAGCGGTTCAAACTCTTCGTAAATGGCCTTGAGGTGCGGGTTCTCTTCCAGAAGTTGTTCGAGAGTAACGTTATAAGGGGGGCATCCAGAAACTCGATCCACTCCGACCATGATGGACAGAACGAGACAAACGAGAAGAGACGACGATGATAATCGTTTCATTGTAACGACTTATCTACTACAATATTAATAATAATTTACGATACGATGAAAAGGAACAATCGACGGAAGAATCTTTGGTGAGTGAAGTTCTCTTCGCTAAATGTCTAATGAGATCGTTCAGTCAAAGACGACTCCAAAACAGCGCACCACCCTCGAAAGACTCGTCAGAGATCCGAGAATAAAAATGAGAATGTAGACGAAGAACAACTCCCTTTCGAGGGAGTCGATTTAGAGTCAGATCTCTCTCTTCTGGAGACTATCTTCTCGTAGTCTGCGAAGTGGCAACCTTAATAATACTGCTGCTATCGTATATACCCTTAGTTCTACGTTGATCCCAGTTACGACCTAAAAGAACTACTGCGTGAGGTGGGTGGGTGTTGGCAATAGTGCTAATTTTATAAAAATATATCTTGATACTACAAATAATGAAGACTAGAGACTTAAAGAAAAATAAAGTGCAACGTCAAAATATTTGGTTGGAGTAGGTTCCCTGTCACTCCTTCCCACCTCTCCTCTAACTATGCGTCTCAATTTGATCCCCGTCATCCAACCTGAAAAGAGAAAAAGGTTTGAATAAAAGGCACGAGGGAACTCTGGTCAGTGTCAGCGAGTTACATTACACGAACATTAATTAGGCCTTGGAGACCTACTGTTTTCTAAAGTCTTTTATAAGCACGTAAGGGCCTACTAAAAACTTCATAAGATAGGCCCTATATCCAAATCTTTCTAATAATTAAGCCTATACGCTTACTTCAAAGCTTAATTCTTTAATGATGAATACTAAAATATCCTTCACCTCTAACTCATTTTACCGATCAAATTGGGTTAAATGTAAGTCTTCAGTTACGAAAACGACACCGCTCATTAATCGGCGAATTTTCTATGCGACTCGACCGACACCGATTTTTTCCAGTTAACTACCCATAGCTTCTACAGTATATTATGGACTACCTTAACTAAGTGGTGGTGGAAGCGGAATTTGACATTACACCGTGTAATTAACAAATTAAGCTAGCCCCTTGAAGTCTCGTCTAAAAGGGTGGCCATTGTTTGAATCAAATTCTGGTTTAGATGGCCTACGTAATTAGACTGCCAACGGGCCTCTGAGTCCCAGAAAGATTTCAAAATAAGTCAAAAGGGAACTTTGATGCTGACAATTAACAAGACACCACAACAGAAATGCGATATGGAACAAAGCACAATAGGTTCTTGAAAGGTCTACGGTGGTACGTAATCCAACTATTCATTTGAAACGACAGAGCTCGTTCTGTTTCATCACTCTACACAAAAATAATTTAAACCTTTACAAATATATAAAACCTTTGTTTCCTTACAACAATTACATTTAAGACCTTGACTGTGCTTTTAATTTTTTTTCACTATTAATGAATAGAAAGTCCGTATAGGCTTATAATTTTTGGCCTATTAACAATGTAGCTATAAATAATTAAAGTAATTTATCACGACTTCACAAGGTCACTAATTTACTACAGCCTACATCATGATATACGCCAATAGGCCCTGTAGGAAAAAACTGATGGATTACCTTTGACTAGGCCCTACGCTGAGCAATCAAATTAACAAATTGCAATCTTGCTTACAAATTTCTTCCCTGCTGCATTACTTCGGCCTGAGCATAATAACACAAAATTTTAAGTTACTCGAGGCAGGACCAATATTAGTCCCACAATTTTCCAAATACATAGGCTGTAAATCGAAGCCTTATAGTCCCCAGAATAAGGTTGTAGAGTACAGTATTCAGTATAAGCCTACAAAAAAATAAACTGGCCTACAACTACATTTACGGTGCACCCTCTAATATTTATTTAGCTCTAGTAATTTGAAAACATTAAATTTACTTTTAAAAACTATAAGAAATGAAATAAGCTGCGGACCTATTGGGTAATGTTGGTAATCAAAACATTCCACGAAAGTCTTTTACCCCAAGACAGCAGCACAGAAGCCAAAGCCAATAAGGTAAGCTTATTGTAATCAGATTAACCTATTGTGAGAGCCATGTAGCTCACTCAACTGCAGAGGATTTCAACCTTTCAAAATAGTTACGTAGGCTTAGTTTAATAAAATTAATCGAAACTTGCTACGTATTTTAAAACTTAAAACGTTAACTAAAATTATTCTTATACAAAAGGAGGTAGGCTGTAGTAATTAAAAAAGTTATTTACATCCGAATAAACAAACAATTATATATCAATTTCAGAACAAACTTGCCGGAATTAATTGTTGTTTAACGGACAGTAATAATAAATAAATTCACTTTAACCCATATGCCGATGGAGTTTGGAAATAATAATCAAAACTGAATCTTTGTATTTTCAGTGTGCTTATATAATGGCAAAATTATAAACATCTATCCCAATTATAAAGATACTTTTTCTGCATTTTTATTACAATGTCGGTGATAAAATAAAAGCGTACATACTTCAAAGTCGTCATAATGAATGAAATCCAAAATTAAAATGGAACAATATTTCAACACGTGTAATAATTTCGGTTAAATGAATCAAAATGGGAACTTTGTTTAAAAACAACTTATACACGCTCATATTACAAAATTAATATCTCGACTTAAAAAATGGAGAAAATTAAATCTGTGAAGAAATTTTATACAAAAATAAACTTTAGCAAATTTTTTTTTTTTTTTAATATTTGACGACAAATGTAATCACTGGGATAACGTTTAATTAAGACTAATTCACCGAAGCAAAACAATTTTAACATTTAGATTTCAAAATTATACAATAAAGAGGGTACATACTGTAGAATCATATCCACCTAAAAACTCTGAAATTATTTTACTAAATGTAAGACGATGTTTTTATTCAACATCACGACCTTAAAAAATGCAACTCGTCTTATATTCGCGAACAATATTCGGTCAAGTCGTAATGCGTCATACTTACGATATATTTTTTTAAATATGATTAATTAAATATAATTAATAAAAATGTTATATGCCGATGTTTATCGGCCAATTTCGTATTTTTGTATCATTGTCCATGAGTAAACATTTCATTTAACAAGTTTGTTTTTATATTTGAGGCCGTCTTGTATTCGGCCCAATTTGGGTTATTTAAAATGCAAACTCAATTGGTACGTAAAGAGGGCTAACTTAAATTTGTTATACATTTTAATAATAATAATAATTATGCAGAGATAACTGAAGCTTGGGAAAAGAGTAATTGTTGTGCCCATTCGCAACAAAGGGTAGTAAAAGGAAAAAAAAAGGAAGGAAATTATAGGGGTGTTAGTTTAACATAGTAGGGAAGAGAGTAGCCTAGAAAGAATTATAAATAATAGTATTGAATAGCATTAAAAATTTTTAATCTTATTTGAAGTTTCCAGCATGGATTTAGAATCAGGAAGGTAGTCTTCTTTAATCTCTCAGACTTTTTAGTTTTAACTGATCAGGTACTATAGATGATGGCCACGTAGATGTTATTTATTTGGATTTTTGTAAAGCATATGACATAGAAGACTTGTACGTAAATTAAAAGCTCGTGCGATATTGGGGTCAGTCATAAATTAGGTAAAAGACGGAGAACAGAGTAATTTTAAATGGCCACCAATCGGGGTGTCAAAAAGTGACGAGTGAGGTACCACAAGGGACAGTGTTAGGTCCATTACTCTTTATTATTACTTTTTATATATATATACACACACACATGATTTAGAGAAGGAAGTACGTAGTAAAGTTCTAAATTTGCGGGTGTTACAAAAGTAGTTCCTCCAGTTACAAATACAGAATTTCTTATAAACTACAAACAATATCTTGATAGATTAGTTGCCTGGGCTAGTAAATGTCAGATGGAATTCAGTTTTCAAAAATGCAAAGTCCTCCGAGGGGGGTTACGAGATGCAGAGAAACTGATTAGAGGATGTTAGTCAGCAAAAAGATCTTAGCATTATACTTAGTACTGAATACTAGTGATCTAAAATTTTCTAAAGTAAGGCAAATAAAATGCTAGGTATTATAAGAGGAATGTTAGTTACAAAAGGAAGTCATCCGTAGGTTAGACATGGTGGCCACAAAATCCCTTTTGCATGAAAATAATAATGAGTGGGGTTGTTTAACCTCCTTCGCAACATCTAAGGTCATATGACGGAGGGGACCTACAGCTTCATGTGGGATCCGAACCACGGGTCGCTACATAATCTGGACACGGAGGACGGTCTCCCATACAACTACCACCCAGACCCAATGTCGCTTAACTTCGCTGATCAACGGGAAGCGGTGTTACATTGGCTACGACGTAGCCCTTGCATGAAAAACAAGGGCAACATAGATAAATGCTGTAATTTCACTGCAAAGGGACTTTGTGGCCACTCGGCATAATTTTTGTCAGATTTCACTTAGAATACTGCATTCAAGCTTAGTCACCTCACCATAGGCAGGATATACTGTAGATATGCTTGAAGGTCTGCAACGTAAAGCAACCAAAGCTTATTTAACTTAAGACTGGAATACAGTGAAAGATTAAAGGAACTGGGTATATTTAGTTTTGAGATCTACAGATCGACAGATGCTAAGGCTAACAAAGACCCTAAGATCCACTCTAAGGTTAGCCCGAGAGAAAGGAAAGAGTAGGGGGTTAAGAGAAGAGAATAAGGGGTTAAGTAAGGAGCAACACCTATCATTCGTGGGTTAACATTCATTCAGAAAAAGAGGGAAAAAGTCTCACCATCATCATCCGCCGGCCACTGCCGACAAGTCAGAAAAATAGTCGGAGAAAATAGGAGAGGGGGTGAAAGATGAAAAGAAGTAAAATAAGAACGCTTACAAACCATGCAAACACAGTCTTAACTCACTGTCATACCATGCAAACTACAAACATGCAAGGAAAGAGTTACAGACATGCAAAGTAAGGAGATAAAAAAAAAAAAGTAGGTAAAGTTAAACAAAAAGTGGGTTAGTTTACTCTACGAGCTACATCTACGTTCGTGTTAGTCTAATTTTTTTTTTTTTTAATAATTTTATTGCTGGCATCACACGCTGGCATGTCACAAGCTGGCATTCATCGTCAACACTCATCCTCGAGCACCACCACCAGAACTCCTGTTGCTAACTTTGTTTTTTTAAATTAAACAACGTTAATACTTTTAAAATGTCTGTCAAGACGGTTCTTAAACATATTAACGCTGGTAGAATGAACGACTGACGCGGGAAGATTATTCCATTTATCAATTACTTTAAACGTAAAGAAGTTTTTAGCGATATTAGTAATGAAACGTCTGCCACGCAACTTAAATCCGTTATTGCGAGTATTACTATTATCGAAAGTGAACAATTTGTCAAAATTTACGTTATCGATGTTATTAACGATTTTGAAAACTTCAATAAGCTCCCCGCTTAATCTTCTAGTTTCGAGTGAATACAGGTCTAACTCTTTAATCCTATCTTCATAAGGCTTATTGAGCAATGACGGAATAAGTTTCGTGGCACGACGCTGAACCCTTTCTAACCTATCAATATCCTCACGCAAGTACGGGCACCAAACCCGAATGGCATATTCTAAATGAGGCCTGACTAGGGACTTGTAAAGGGGCAATATAATATCCTTCGATTTAAATTCAAAATTACGCGCTATGAAGCCTAACATCCTATTAGCTTTTGCGCAAGACTCCAGGCACTGGTTCCTAACCTTTAAATCCTTAGATACGCGTACGCCTAAATCTACTTCCTCGTCAACGCTCGCTAACTCCCTATCATCCATCGTATACGTGTAATTATTGTTGCGAGAACCTATATGCAAAACTTTACATTTGTCTACGTTAAATTGCATCTGCCACTTATCTGTCCACTCCATAATCCTATTTACATCGTCTTGGATCCTATTTCTATCGTCCTCGTTAACAACCTTACCGCCTATTTTAGTATCGTCCGCAAATTTTGACACGTTACTAGTCAATCCTACATCTATGTCATTAATGTAAATTACGAATAGCAATGGGCCTAACACTGAACCCTGTGGGACACCGCTACCTACATCTAACCACCCGGATTCACTACCATTAACTACGACCCTCTGCCTCCTAGCACGAAGCCATTCTTCTAACCAGTTAGCTACCTGACCGCGTATACCGTGCGCTTTAACCTTCGCAATTAGTCTCCTATGCGGAACTGTATCGAACGCCTTTTTAAAATCTAAATAAATAACGTCAGCTGCTCTATGCCTATCGTATTCGCGCACTATTTCATTATAAAATTCTAACAAATTAGTTAAACAAGACCTATGGCGTCGAAACCCATGCTGACTACTATTAATCAAATCTCTACTTTCTAAGTGATCGATGATACGATCCCTAACTACGGATTCCAAAAGTTTACCGACAATTGACGTTAAGCTAATGGGCCTATAATTGCTAGCTACTGCGCGGTCGCCTTTTTTGAAAATAGGCGTGACGTTAGCTAATTTGAAGTCTTCCGGAATAATCCCCGTTTTGAGTGACTGATTAAAAATCTTCGTTAAGGGGCCTACGATAACGTCTTTCAAATGTCTGGGATAAAAAGCGTCAGGGCCTGGAGCCTTGCTAACTTTTAGCCTATCGATATAATGCGCAATCTCAGCCTCGTAAACAGTTATTTCATCCAAAATAGTCTCGCTACTAAATGGAACGATATCGTCCACGTCGGGGACATTATTTACGTCTTCTACGGTAAAAACTGTCGCAAAAAAGTTATTGAAAATACCCGCCATCGCCTGAGGGTCAGAAGCCAAAGCGCCATTAACATCCACTAGAGGGCCGATGTTTACCGGCTTACGATTATTGACGTATTCAAAAAACTTTTTTGGATTATGTTTACTATCCGCAGCTATAAGTATCTCTAAATTACGCTTAGCATTCCTAACTGATCTTTTAACCTGACGTCTAAGCTCGATATAACTATTAAAGTTAGCTGCCGTGCCATTGCGCTTGTTAAGTCTATACGCTCTGTTACGCTCGTTTATGAACTCGCCTATTTCCCTAGTCCACCACTTCGGCCTACCACGATTTCTAACGCGCTTGGGCCTACGAGAAATAAACTCCTTTCAATATTCCTAAAACTTTCTTTAAACGCCACCCAACGCAAATTTGTGTCATTACCCATAAATAAGTTATCCCAGTCCACTACTCTCATCCTATCCGCAAAACTATCAAAATTAGCCCTACGAAAATCAGGGACTTCTATTACGTTACTATCCTGGGATCTTTTCCGTTTGACTGCCGCCATTGAAACATAAGAGGTGAGTGCCCCCAGCCTTCTTTACTTAGCCTTATAAGGCTAACTAACGAAAATATCACGACCTGACCTAACCTAACCAATCGTTAGGTCAACTGTACGACCTTTACGATTGGTTAGGTTAGGTCGTGATATTTTTGTTAATTAGCCTTATAAAGCTAACTAAAGAAGGCTGGGAGCCCTCAAACAATCAATGGCGGCAGTCAAACGGAAAAGATCCCTATCCTGAGTGTTTTCTATAAATAACTTAAACCTAAGAATTTGATGATCACTACATCCTAAACTCTCGCCTACTTCTAAACCTTCGACTATATTCTCGCCGTTCGTCATCACCAAATCTAAAATATTATCACCGCGCGTTGGTTCGGTAACTATCTGTCGTAAAAAGTTATCGTCCATAAACTCAACCAATCTCAAACCCTCCTCATTACCAGTAAAATTCTCGTAATTAGCATTAGGGCAGTTAAAGTCTCCGACAATTATACTATTCCGATTGTCAATAAAATTACCAAGAAGTGAGTAAAATCTAGCATCTATATCGAGGGGTTGAACGGGAGGTCTATAAACAAAATTAAAACTAATACTACGCGCCCTAACTTCAACACATATCGCATTAATTGCTGCCGGAAAATCTAACAACCTCGATAGCCCTAAGGGAATTACGAATATACAGCAAAACGCCTCCACCAAACCTATGTAACCTATCATCAGTAGAGAGTTTAAAACCCGGTATATCACGTTCCCCCAACAAGTCACGAGTCACGGTATTTAACCAAGTTTCAGTGACATCAACTATATCATAGTTGCCGGAATAAATTATCGCCTTAAATTCATTTAATTTATTTCTAATACTACGCGCGTTACAATAAAAGACGTTTAAGTTATTTTTTACCACGGGCCCGCGTTTTAAACTATTTATCACGTCGGGCCCGCGTTCCCCGGACCCACAACGTTTAAAGAAGGCTTCGACCTATACAGCTTTCGCACGTTTTCGTCTATTAACCTACCTAGCCTAGCATTACCTATTTCATTAAAATGCACCCCTCTTTTATAAAAAGGCTAGGATCACTGAATTTGGACCACAGCTTTACGAAGGGTACATTTTCCTCAGCACAAATCTCTTCTAATTTGTTATTCAAAAATATTGTTTTTGACGTAATTCTAAGACCCAACCCGTGCCTAGGGGTAATACCTAGAACTAAAGACCTATCTGACCTCGCCTTCAGGGACCTAATTAACCCCCTATATCTCTCCAAAAGGTCAGGCTCTCTCGTATCGGGCCTATACGAGTCGTTGCCTCCTACCATCGTCACCAACATTGAGTGACGGGAGGCAACGTCAATCCTATCCACTTCGTCTCTAACTCTGTCAACCCTGGCCCCTGGGAGACAGACCCTCCTCCTCTTGGTTGGATGCCGTTTAACAAACTCTTTGTTCGTGGCGCACTAAATAGTCCGCGATTAAAACAGTTTCCCCCTCATTCACGTCCCTTTCCAAATGGGCGAAAGGGTTCGAAACCTCGATAGGGGGGGAATTCCTATCACCTAACGTACGCGGCCTAGCTCCACCCTTAACCTCTCTAAATCCCTCGCTATCTACTACTCTCGGACTAACCTTAACCTCTTCCTCAACTCTGTCTAACCTTCCCGACAAGCTACCTAAACTAGAAACTAGGTTACGCACCTCACCCTTCAAATTACTAACGTCTTCAACGTTAGTATTGGTTCGGCCTACGTCAACCATAGCCCTACCCCTGCCCTCATCAAGCGTTGCAAGTCTTTCCGCTACCTCACGTACACTGCGTTTTATGTCAACTAATTCCTCAATGAACTCGCAAAAGAAACAAACTGATCTATCGGTAATCGCCATTGGACCGCCGTTATAATCCTTAAATTCCGAATACCACCGGTTTACCCTACACCTAACACACGACGCTTTCTGCGACGGCATCGCGCAGTTAAAAATTAGTTTAAACCGTCACAGGTATAAGTTAAATTAAGCCGGCACGCTATGAAAACTTCTAAATCGCTAAAAGCCACTAATATTCAATTACTTAACTATAACAACGTAAATTTAAACGCAAGTATATAAAATTCAAAACTATCCAAAAGTAAAATGTTGGTGTTGGTGTTGGTTAAGGGAGAGTCTTAAATGACGCAAGTAGCCTTTTATTATTAGTTTGAGTTGACGGAAGAACTCGAGGACAAGAGAAAATTAGAGACTCGTAGAGTGGATCAACGAAAATACTATTTTTAATCATGGATCAATAAATTTTTTTTTTTAAATGACTAGCTATATGATGCGGTAAATAAGTAGCTCTTTATTTAGCTTTAAGAAGAAATTACACAAGTACAAGTTAGAGTTTATCTCAAAGGATTATATAATTTTTTAATTAATGATAAAGACCTTTTTTTTTTTTTTCGCCCATTTCAATCGAATTTTGGAAACAAACTATTACCGTTTTAGCGAACTTGAATGCAAATATCAGAAGTTTGCTCTAAGAAGCGAATGTCCATTAATTTCATTCCCTCAAAGTACAAACAAGACAATGGTTTAGATTGTTTTAGATTTTTACCAGAATTATTCCCATTTTCCCCTTTTTCCATTTGTCATAGAAACCATGGTATTTCATCTGAACCCCATTCACCCACTTATAAATCTTATTAGATTATGTATGCCCACTGAATGTGGCACGGTTTAAACTAGGCGTATCCAACATACGGCCCGCCAAAGATTTGTATCAGGCCCGGCTGGCGGATACTGAAAATTCATTATCTAATGTAAATTTATTTCAACATTTTATCTAAAATTTGCACACTGGCCCTAGGTGTGGATCATTAATTGAAATATGGCCCTTCATGAAAAAGGGTTGGACACCCCTGGTTTAAACCCTTGTTCGTACTTGGTTACTCATTTAGCCTACTTAGTTCATCCCTAAAATGCATCCAATTCATTAATTATTATTAATTAATGTATACAAGTACATATATAAAGTTTCTCTCTCTTGTACCATGGCTATGAACCCTTTGTTACCATGTCCGTCCAATTTATTTCCCCATATGACGACTTGTACACTCGAATTACACAACTATACCAGTAACATTAATTATGAGTTAACATACTGTATATCGAAATGTGTTGGACCATGACGTCATAAAATAAATTACTTTCCCATTTGTCATCTTTAACACCGAATCTTTAAACCGACACATTCACTATTCAATGTAACCTTGGTTTTGCTTCCGTCCGAATTATTCATTCTGACGAAGGTCAAGCTTGTCACTCCACCTTAGACCTACAGTTTGACTTGGAATCCGAACCACGTCCCACCAGCAGCCCAGCGTCTTAACCACAAGGCTACCCAGGGCACCCATTTATCTACCAACCAATTTCATTATTGTATAGAAGGATGAAAAGCTGGGTTATGCTGCGCGCCGCCTTCTGTCACCGGGTCTCGATCACGGGGCCGATGGATTTATAGTCAGCGACGTTAACCACTACACCATCATTATTCGAAACTAATGTATGATCACTTTCCCCATAGTTTATAATAGTCATTATTTATCTATGTCGTCTTGCGTATCATCTCTTGTAGTATTGATTGTAGTATTAATTATCTTCTATCGATGATAATTTATCTATTGCCTATCAATCTATCAGTCGATGTCTACACAGTTGCCCTTACGTGTAATTACGTTCAACTGCTACCAAGTGTTCTCAAGGCGTTGCACAAGATCGCTGATGCTGACGCAAATATTCAAATTCAGCTCTGAGCGTCAACGCTATTTTACCTATGTCAGGCACGCAACTAAACATACTTCATGGGAATGTCTTCAAAAACTCTCTCTCGTCTCTGCTGGAAATTTATAACATTAAAGTGTTATATTATAATACATTGTTACCATGCTAAGTTACTGGTTCGTTATCTGTTTCCATCACATAGTTAGTTATCCATGTTCTCATTAATTATACAGGGTGGGCCGTAAGTTTCCATACATAGGAAAAATTAAACGTTTGTTTTTATGTTTCAGATACCCTAAGAATATGCGTTTGACGTAAGATCTTGTTTACTGATGAAGCAAATTTTTACGTCAATGGAGAGGTTAATCGGCAAAACATACGTTATTGGAGTAATGCTAACCCTAACTGGCTGAGTCCGACGAAGATGCTGCAAGGTGCCGGTAAAGTGATGGTGTGGGCCGGGATATGGGGTGACAGAATTATTGGACCAATTTTTTTTGTCAGTGGAAATCTTAATGCCGAAAGGTATCTTAACATGTTGCAAGAAGAGATTTTCCCATCCCTGCTAAACGAGGAAGGTAACTTCCCAGTTTACTTCCAGCAAGATGGAGCTCCACCTCATTATGGTCTTCACGTGCGTCGGTATTTGGATCAGCAGCAGCAGTTTCCAGATGCTTGGATTGGTCGGCGTGGTCCTGTGGAGTGGCCTCCCAGATCCCCAGATCTCCTCACCCCCCTTGATTTCTATCTTTGGGGGCACTTGAAGGCCATGGTGTATCAGGAAAAGATACGAGACATAAATCATCTAAAGGAACGTATCACCAACGCCATTACAAGCATAACGTCAACTGTGCTAATGCGTGTTCATCAACAGTGGGGAACACGTATTGAAATGTGTTTTCAAAACAATGGCAACCATGTAGAGCATATTATATAAATAAAAATGGTTGTCCATAAAAAAATGTTTATTTTTCCTATGTATGGAAACTTACGGCCCACCCTGTACTTATTATTTCTACCGAACTGTCATTCGAACTCGTTATTTGTGGGTGTTACATTACCATAAAAGTCTTTATACTTTCAATGGAAAGTACATCGTATCCTTCCTCCGCTTACATCACTGGCTACTTATGTGGGAATTATTTTCCACAGTATTTAAATTTATATTGTGTAAAATTAGATATACTGTATATTAGGCCGGGTCGAAAATGGGAAATTTTTTATTTCTCGAAAAGTACACTGTGTGAGAAGTTTCATTTTATCATCATAACAAATATTAAAATATCAAGCATGTGCTACCCCCACCCCACCTTTTTTTACCCTCATATTTGCATATATTTAAACGGGAAAAAATGTTATTTCTTAAAAAGTACACAACGTGATAGTTTTTTTTTATCACTAACAAAATATTAAAAAATCAAGCATGTGCTACCCTACTACCCCTATCACATGCCCCTCCTCCCTTTTTTACCTTCATATTTGCATATGTTTAATGTTGTTATATATTACATGATAAGTTGTTTGTTTAATGCTTGATATTTTTATGTTTCAGATAAATAGAAATAATTTTCATTTGCTTTAATTATAATTTGAATTATCATAAATTATAAATTACATATAATTTGATTTTACTTCCAAATATAAACTACGACTACTAGAAGCGAGTCCTCAAATGGAGCCTTTGGATATCCTACGGAATTCCCAGCAGCCATGACTCCTTCAAAAGCAGATGTTGAGACACTACCTTTTTGTGCGCCGTCGTGAAGAAGCTAAATCAAAAGGATCAGCAACTGCTAATGATTGTTACAGGGTTGTTGTAAAAGATATTGAAGACATTTGGATGAAATTTTCTTCTCCTACGATTAACATCAAAGGTATCTATCTTAAAGTCAGTTGACTAATAGAAGCAGCCTCAAAATTGAAAAAGGTGCCGTTACATCGAAGAAATGAAAGTTTTGCCTTAAAAGTAGCTCAGTATGATGAAATGTTTTATATATCTTCTTGTGAATGCTACGATAAGGGAATTGATAGGAAATCTTGCAGGGGTAAGGATAAAATACCAATGGCAGAATGGAGTCTTTTGTGGGTCAAAACAAAGGAAAAAATCAGTTAGGACCAACTGGTCGCATAGCTAATTCAACAGAGATCTTTAGCAAGGGCCCAAGAAGCACAAAACCGTCAACTAAAAGCATAAGAAGAAATGACTGAAGCCACCAATGTTTTACCATCGGAATTTATAGAAAATACCGAAGAAGACAGGATGTAGATTCAGTGTTAGGATGTAGATTATGAGGCCGATTTAGAATTGACAGAATATTCAGAACAGGCACTCCTATAAAAACCTAGCATTAACAGCAGATCGTTATCGTGTAAGTTGTAGAGCTGCAGCTGCAATAGTCAATGCAGCTTTAAAAGATATGGGGATCCTTAACCACACCAACATGCTTCACAGAAAGAAATTAGAAAGAGGAAGAAATCGCATGGGTAAAGGCCCACTAGAATGAGTAAGAAACATATGAAATAAAATTTCCTAATGATATTGAAAATTTCTTCCCTTTTGATGTGATAAGGAACAATGAAAAAGTGAATTGAATTTTAGCACATTTATTCTCTCTAATTTTTTTTCTGAATATGTTGTACTTCATTAATTTTCCTAACACTGTACATTATTAAATAAAATATTATACATTAATAAAGATATATGTCATCAAAAACCCTGAAAGTAGAGCAAGTTTGTATAAATGAAATATTCTTCAGTATAGGGCAAAAAGTGAAAAATTGTGCCAGAGGTAGGACGCTTTAAACAGCGAAAATAATTTATGAGGGGGTTCCTGTGTTCCATTCAAACCCCTCACAATATGTACTTTTCAGTATAAAATTTCGACCCGGCCTACTGTATATACTATTTCTAATCCAAGAGAACGCTCCCTTGAGGAATGACGTGTAACATTTGTAGGCTCTGCCCATCGTGCGGCACCTTGAATCTGGGAGCTCGTAGTTGTAAAAAATTATGGTCACTTGTTCCTCAATTTTGCTGCCTTAAGGTTGTGCTCTGTTTAGATTGCGATTCATTCTCTTTGAAATCTTAAACGTTGAACTTAGTTTAAATCTCTCCATTGAAGAGTTATCAATAACACCAGTACACATTTGAAAAGTTGTCGATCGATTTTTACAAACTAGTTGGTGATTCTATATAATTTGAGTGCGCTGATCCCAAAAATATAGTTAGTTTTTCCCTATCACGTATGGTTTTCTTACTACAGGGTGTGTCATAAATCCCCCATTTATCCCCAAATGTGACGCATCTTATCGAGACCAACATTGGGTTGCACATGCTAAACCATAAATTTTGTTGTTATAGACTACAGTAACGCTTACATAATAATGTAGGGTAAATATATATATATATATATATATATATATAATATATATATATATATATATATATATATATAACAACCAGTCCCGTTCCCAGCAAAATACTCTCTCCCCTCCTATCAATGGGTGGTTAACATTTGGGGACAGATGAGGTATTACAACACCCCTTGTAGCACGAAACCTTTAGGTGATAGAGTAAAACCTAATTAAAGCAGAATTAAATAGCTCCTAGCTCTTGGACAAAAAATAACTAAAAGAAACAAAATATATTTACCTTCTTTACTTGCAAACATTTCAGGACTTATTCCAAAGACTTAAGACTACGAAGGTAGATCTGACTAATGACGACTAAACCGGTGCTTCTTTGATGATTTCTTATGCTGTGCGTTAGGCTGATCTCGTTGCAGACACCAGCAGTAATCCGCCATCATATTTGTATGCCATCTTCCTTGATATCTTCTTTCCATGGTTTTGATGTCCTGGTGAAATCGTTCCCCTTGCTTCTCACTGACATCGAGATTTTCGGGAAAACGGTCAAGATGCGAAAATAAGAAGTCAACTTTCAGGCTCATGTTGCAGCCTAAAGCGCAAAACTTTTTAAGCATATTTTCCACCAGTCTTTCATAATTTTGGCTTTTGTAGTTTCCCAAGAAGTTTTCAACATCTTTGAAACCAAGCCGTGCTTCTTTTTCTTTATTGGTCATTGTGTTCAGGAAATGATCGTCTGTCAATAACTTTCTAATCTGAGGACCTACAAAAACACCTTCCTTTATTTTCTCGTAGCTAATCTTTGGATATTTTGAACAAATGTACTTCAAACACTCACCTTCTCTATTCAATGCTCTGACATACTGCTTCATCAAGCCTAACTTAATGTGCAAGGGTGGTATGAGGATTTTATTTGGTTCAACTAGATGTTCATGTAAAATGTTCTTTGATCCTGGGGTAAGATTCTCTCTAGGAGGCCAAGTTTTCCTCTTCCAGTGCTTGTCACGTGCTCGACTATCCCATTCGCAGATGAAACATGGCATCTTAGTGTATCCTGATTGCTGCCCAAGTAACATGCAAAGGACTTTGAGATCCCCACACAATATCCATCTGTGATTTTGATACTGAATTTTTTCCAGAAGCAGTTTCATGTTATCATAGGTCTCTTTTAAATGAGTAGAATGGGCCACTGGGATTGATGCATATTTGTTACCGTTGTGCAGTAACACTCCTTTTAGACTGGTTTGAGAGGAATCTATAAACAACCTCCAGTCACTGGTTTGGTATTCGATGCCTAGCTTGTACACTAATCCTGTGATGTCCTTGCAAAATACCAAGGGACCATCATCTTCGAAAAAAGGCACGAAGTCTTTCTCACGATTTCTGTACCAAGCGAAGTATGTGTCGGATGCCAATAAATTGTTCTCCTGCAATCTAGACCCGAAAAGTTCTGCAGAGTCCTTAGGCAGATTCAAATCCCTGACTAAGTCATTTAGTTCGGCTTGGGTTAATGGTTTAGGAGGATCTCGGTCAGCTGTTGGCTGTTCATAATCATCATCACTGTCTGGATTTGGAGCTGAACCAGAATCTGAATTGTATTGATCCAGACTCTCGGGTGGGCGGAGAATAGGAACTTCTGGACCATGGGGTACCGGCCTTATTGCAGATGGAAGACTTGGGTATTGAAGGCTCTCTTTATTCTTTGCATTATAACCTTTAACATTGCAAAAACAGAAGTAGCAGTCGTCGGTATGGTTTCTAGGCTCGCGCCATACCATAGGGATCCCAAATGGCAAACTTTTCTTTTTACCTTTGCTCCAATTCCTTAGTGCCGCAACACAAGACAAACCTTGTGTGGAGCCCAACTTTTGTCTTTATCTCCTAATTTAATTCCAAAATAAGCATGATAAGCTCTCTTAATGAAGGTCGTTACATTTGTCCTTTGTTTTACAACATACCGACCACAAATATAACAAAATATGTCTGGACTATGGGTACATCCTCTAGAAGCCATTATTAAAATTTTAAAGACGTAATGTTAGAATTATCTATCTGAAAAATATGAAAAAACGAAATTAATTAAAGATAAAAAAAGTAAAAAATTACAAAACGCCCCAAAATTGTTTTGCTAATAACTAAAACTGTGGGTGATAGAAAAAAACTGGTAGCATTTTTTAATTCAGCGCAGCGAACTGCTTCAGAATCAACTCAAAATAAAGAAATCGATTTTCATGCAGACCAGTGTAATTTGTTTAGGCTACTATTGCCACTAGTTATTGGTAATTTAATCTTTTGTTTTGTCCTATTTCTGACCCAGGAGCCATTCTGCTCCTTGTGTATATATTGTAAATATTAATTGGGCTATAAACATAATTATTTTGATAACTGGTAATATTCCTATTAAATTTAAGTTAACTTAGATCGCTGACGGTAATTTACCTTAGGTATTACCGTGGGATTAAACTGACCGTTACGTACGCAACCCCGCCTCTTGTCTGCTCTGTGGATTTGCGGAGTCTTGGATTTGATAATTTAATTCCTTTTATCCTAGGAGTGGATTTAAAAGTAGGTCTAGGAGTGGTTAACTTGCTGGCCATTATTTACTCGATCAGAGTCATTCAGACTCAGTCGAGTTTAACTCGGGTACGGCTTGGGTCGAGGTGGTGAGTGGCATCAAGAACTTCGTTACTCGAAGAGCTATCACCCTTCGATTCTGTGGCTGTTCATCCGAGGTTTGGTTAAGTGTGTTCCACCCAGGCCCTAAGTCATCCATTTTGTGTGGGACCTCCAAACTACTCCGAACCGCAGTTGAGGTCAGAGCGCGTCTCGATTGAAGGCTGGTTAACCAAAATCTTATCCGCCAATAGTGCGAATAGAGATTTAAACACCTTCACGAGCACCTTGGTTCGCGGGGTTTTGGGAACGGCTCATAGGACTGACGAAAATTACAATCAAGAAAATTTTAGGTCGGACATTACTAACGTCAGTGGAGCTTCGTACCTTGAGAGTGGAGGTTGAAGCAAGGTTGAATGACAGACCTTTAACTTACGTCAGTGGAGATCTTGATGAACCGATGCCTCTCAGCGCGTCGTTACTACTGATAGGAAATCGGTTGGATATGCCATTGCCACCGGTACAAAATCTGGACACGAATTTTATGTCGACGGTTTCTCTTAACAGGAGACATCGGAGATATAGACAGATCGTGTCTCAATTCTGGAATAGGTGGCGTCAAGAGTACGTTACATCTCTTAGAGAGAAGTATAGGTTTAAAGATAAAGGAGGTTCTCCCATACGAATCGGAGACGTAGTTCTTATTGAAGAAGAAAGTCCGCTAATATACTGGTCTCTAGCAGTAATCACGGATTTAATCTACGGCCGTGACGGTTATGTAAGGTCAGTGGTGTTACGTACCAAAGAAGACCGCGGTATCAAGACCTATTACCAAATTAATTGCATTGAAGTATCTGACTCCTCATATGGGGAAGCTGTGAAACAACCCCCGTTCTGGTACAGACAAGGGCTCGACAAACTCGTGACGCTGCGGTACAAGCGGGTCAAAGAATACAAAGTCAGTTAAATGAATAATGGTACATACGTTGTATGTACATCTCCCCCTGGCAGGGAGTATGGGGAGTATGTGGGAATTATTTCCCACAGTATTTAAATTTATATTTTGTAAAATTAGATATACTGTATTAGGGTGTGTCAATTTTGGGGGTGAAATGACTAAATTGAAAATCATGTGATTTGGTAGCAATTTAATGTAATCATTTGGCATACAAAATAATATCCTTGCTTCAAAAACAATAAAAAATAACTCCTACCTACATCAATTTTTTTTCAAAAATTCCATTCTTCTGTAAATTCGTAACAAAATAAATGTGCGCAAACATCCTATCAACATTTAAAGTGGCAATAAGATATCATTCAGAGTCTTTATTTGCAAGTAACCAATGCAGTCGTGTCCTTTTTGCTGCGGTTCCTTGACATCAGCATTCGGTTTGCTACTTGCGCTTTGATGTAGCCTTCTCGCCTCTCGTGACTGTAAACTTGACTAGCTGCTTCTGTGACCATTTTCACACATCTCTCCACACTATGAGTGTGAGGCCACTTTGGCACTTGCATTGGGGCCTCTAAGTTGTGTTAAATCTTTGTTTTGTTATACATGTTGTCAGTGGTGGCTCCAAAACTTCCGAACTCAAGTTAACTAATTCTGACAATTTCGTGGCATTGACGTTTATCGGAGGTACCTTCCTTGTCTGAACAGAGCAGTCTCCCAGCTAGTCATCATCTAGTGATGTTCCTCTAAGCTTTAGAATGATTTCCACAGCCTCAGTTCGCTCTTTGGTACATTGGCTGCAGAGTATTGCTTGCAAAACTGCCTCTGGCCTAGCATACCAAGCGGACCTTCTCACCACAGGTAACACGATGTCCACCACCACTTTCCTTTGGGTTCTCAGTAGCTGTAATTGAAACGATGTGGTTGGACCCCTCCATCCACATTGGATTAAGTTTTACATTGAACCAGTGAGGAGGATAAAACCCAATAATAAATTCAACAATCAACATTAAATTCTGTAGCATTTTGCCCTTCAGTGCATGTTTGGAAACCCAAATCCTGCAGAAACGAATCGCTGTAGTTAACCAACGACTGTGACTTAGGGGTCCAATCTCCAAGAGAGCCAGATTTTGAGGCAACTCTCCTGATCTGATTGCTTGAACAATACGATAAGCGTAAGATTGATCTGTGTTGAGGTCTTTCATAACTTCTTCAGACAACACTGGAAAGGGAGGGCCTACTTCGACCTTTGGAAATTTTGTATTTCTAATTCCGTTGCTTCATCTAGCATGTTGCCAAGGGGGCCTGACCACTTCTTGTTGCTCTTTGTAGGACCATCAAGTTCCTGGATGAGACGACGAAGAGGTAGTTCCCCCGTGTGCAAATCACATACAATCCAAACAAGCCTTCTTCCAAGTTTTTTCTCTAAATGCGTCATAACACCGTCCTACCATCCAGTGTTCACCGCAGTTGAGTCTCCACCAACGGCCTGCAGTGAACTGTCAAGTCTTCTTTCTTGAATCCAACATACCAATCTTTCACTGTTAGGTGGGGCAATGTACTATCCGAGTGTTTTGGCTCCTCTTGCTGGGTGAGACAAGGCTCCTTGCTCTCCCCTATGCTGTTTAATGTGTATATTGACGGATTAATTGCTTCACTTAATGAGGCAACAGTAGGATGTTGTATAGATAACAAGGATAAATAACTTAGTTTATGCCGATGATATGGTGTTAATAAGTCCCTCTGTTAAAGGTCTGGATCGGCTACTAAATGTCTGCCAAGTGTATTCGCAGAAACATGATATTCTTTTTAATGTTACAAAAACTAAGGTTATGCAATTTCATCCTAAAAGCTGTAATCAGCCAGCTGATATAAGGTTTAAAATGAATGGTGAAGTAATTGAGGCAGTACAAGAGTAAGTATTTGGGTCAAACTATTACCAGCTCCTTGAGTGATGACTCGGATATAAGAAAACAATCTCGAAGCCTGTGTGCTAAAGCAAATATGACCATAAGGAACTTTCGTTTCTGTACAAGTGAAGCTAAACACACACACTTTCGTACTTTCTGCAGTAATATATACGGTCAGCAACTTTGGGTGAATTATAAAAAAGGTTCTGGCAGAACCCTAAATTTGCTGTACAACAGGTCTTTTAGACTCTTACATAAATTACCCCCGAGATGCTCAGCTTCGCAAATGTTTGCTACCCGCAATGTCCCGAGCTTCCCGGAGGTATCAAGACGTGCTCAACACAGTCTAATGCAAAGAATTAAAAAATCAACCAACCGGATCATCCAAGCTATCCATGAGTACTGCCATTTATCCTCTAAAGTCTAATCTACGGACTTCTTGGTACGAAAACGTGTCTGTAGCTCCACTTAACTTCGACAGTGCAGTATTATTTCTAATCAATTGTGTATATTTCTATCCTTAATATATGAACTGTCATTGTATTAATATTTGTCATATGGACTATAGTCTGCCAATAAACCTTTTGATTTTCATTATTTGATCAGCAATTGCCTCTGCATGTTTCTTGCCTTCTACTTCTGCTTCAGGAACAAAGTGAAACAAATAGCGGCCACCAGTTTCGGAACACACAGAGTAGTGTTCTTCTTTGATGAGACCGGGAAACTTTCTGTCCATTCCCTCTACCTCTATGAGAACTTGTGTGTCATCTCCTCTTCCATCAAACAAAAGGCAAGAGACCTTCCTCCTCCAAATCTTTTTCATGCTGATCAGATATTTCCTTCATTTTTTTTCTTGTGCTCTTATCTTATTATGATCTATCACTAAGGGTGTATCCTCTCCGCTGATGAGGCCTGCATCTATCCAAGCGGCAGTGGCAATCTCTGCAGTCTCTCGTAGCCCCGTATGGTGGCGAATACTGGCAAGGGCAATGTTTGAGATGTCTTTAGTGTTGTATTTCATTCTCTTCGGCGAAGGTTCAGATGGCATTTTGGAGCTATCATCTGATGTTGCTTCTTTCTGTTCATCTGAAGAACTTTCAAAGAAGTGAGAAACCTCTTGATAGAGCTCTTCATCTCTTTGGGTGACTTCTTCACTCTTCTTTTTCTTCCCTCTCGGATTTTCTCTTTTTTCTTAGCAATAACAATCTGTTTTTTGGTTTCTGAATAATCTGCCGAACCAATCTGCATACTTCCTTGGCCTCCTGCCTTTGTTCTCTGCGCCTTTATGAAAGCCAACTCCAAAACAGGGATCTTCTTCTCACGAGGACAGCGACAATCAATGTGAGGGTGAGGTTCTCTTCTGCATGAGGGAGAACAATTGGCTTCAGAACACAACTCTATGGGACACTGGCAGTTAAAAATGTCAAGAAGAGTATCAAGTGTGCAGAAATTTATTTTTCTTTGCTAGTTTTCCTTTACCAAGTGATGTCTCAACTGCTTTGTGCCACAGCTTTGTTAATTTTAGCTCAATAGTTCTATACTGCCCCGCAAGGGGGTTCTAAGCTCGTGCTCTTGAGTGCTCTTTGTGCTCGTTTGTACGTGCTTGTTCCTGGAGGTTTCACGTGCGCCCTCCCGGCCCTAGCACCCAAGGATGATGGGGCTCGACCCTGCAGTCCTTGGTCTTTTTCCACTTCGACTGTCCCCTCTACCCTTTCTTTTTCCTCTGTCTTTCCTCTCACTTTTTCTTTGTTTTTCCGCTGAGATATGCCCTTTAAATAGAGGCGAATCGGTTCTTCCTGAACTTAAAAAAAAAAAAAAAAGTTCTATACTGAGTACAGGTGGTTTGAACAACACATTCGCTTTTTTCCACTGATGCAGAAGAGGGGGAATCATGTCCCTTATGAGCTCTTTCTGTGTAGTTCCTTCTATCCTTTGTATTTTGTTCACGAAGAAGTAACCCTAGTCTCAGCATGTCTCGCACTGTTGGTAGTTCTGATACGGGAAGCTCCTTGCCTGTACCGACTAACAGGCTCAAGTGGCATGACGACTTACCTCTTGTCTTCAACTTTACCATCTTAGGAATATCTGAAAAGAAAGAAAAACATTTAAATATTTTATATCAATTACGATGTTTCAAAGTTTAGTCATTCGATGTTCTAAAATTCAATAAAAAAATATTTCATGGGATTACAACATAATTAGACAGAAGAATGATGATGATGATGATGATGATAAATAATTGTAATAATCAATAACCCATACTTACAGTTAAACTGTAGTTATTCGTCTAGTAGAATAACTATGAAGTAGGTACAAGAGCAATAACAGCAAACCACCGTCTATGACATCTAAGAGGCAACTGAGGACTGAGAGTGAGGGACAGTTCTATTCATGTTGTGACTTGTACATTGTACAACTATATGACCTTGAAAACACTCCATATGCGATCAGTGGGATAATTCTGTGACAGATGAATAGTTAATCAATTTATGTCCTATTATTTAGTAAAAGAGTCAATTTCTGAAACTTTAATGTAAAATTGATGTAGGTAAGGGTTATTTTATTTCATTTTGGTTGGCCAATTTCAAGTTTTGACATGAAGACACTATTTTCACTACCAAAATTGATTTGAAAAAAGTTGACAAAATTGACACCCTAATACTATATACTAGTGTGTATATACTATTTCTAATCCAAGAGAACGCTCCCTTGAGGAATGAAGTGCAAAGCTGGGCACAAACCGTTAATCGTTAATTAACGAAGTTAACTTTTTCGTTAACGATTTAACTTTTAAGTTAACTTTCAAAATCATTATCGGACTAATTAACTTCCGTTACATTTAACTTCCGTTAACTCAAGTCCGTTAACCCAAAAAATTCATAAATAAACGTTTAAAAGTTTCTATTATTTTCAGTGCTGAGCAGGTGCGCAATTAATCCGCCACTGTTAATAGTGATGAACGAATTTCCATTTCCGCAGTGCAAAATCAGGCGATATATTTGTTTCCGTCGCCACAATTTGTGTCTTACCAAATATGGTAGTTATTTATGGCATTGGTTTGAGCAAAACATGGTCGACTGTAAAATCAGGCGGAAAGATTTGCCATTTGAGTTGAATGTTTCAACTTCTTTCAAGAAATATCACGAGCATTTTAAGGCACTTTCAATAATATATATGTAACAATTACAACAAATAACTACATTCGTTTCATTTGCAGTCTGTCTCTTGCGCAACATGTTTGTGCTAGTGAATATTTAAAAATAATCGTTGTCAAGTAAGTCATGTATATTTATAATATGTCTGTGAGTACCTTATTAGTAGTCTCCTTGATACATTTCAAGAACCATAAAACTGATCAGGTAAGATTTCAATTCTCATGTCACTTTGATGACATAAATTAAGTCAATTGATGTCTTACAATGGGAGCGTTTTCACCTTAACCCTTTATGTCCTGGCGGTACTTCTAGGTACCACATCTTTAAAATCTCCATAATTATTTTTCTACCCGGTTGATCCTGCCGGTACTTTCAAGTCCCAATGTGAATTAGTTTCTTTATGAGATAATAGATGGCGTTGAGAAGTAAATGTGAGCGTGTGGCGCCAGAGGCTGTTTACTCTTTAGTATCTCTGCTGTGAAGACCGAAGAAATTTCAGTGCAATTACTTCCCGAATATTCTGTGCCATATCTGTTCCAAATAACAAAGGTAAGGGTTATTTTATTTTTTATCTTGTTCTTCTTCAGTGCTGTCATCCAGACAAGAGAGAGCAGCAGAAGCCACAGGTCACTCAAGGGCAAGGCCCAGAACTTGGTCAAGACCTGGCTGGAGACCAACTCCAAGGACTTGCTGACAGATGCTGCCTTCTTGGGTGAGCAAGTGTTGGTGGACTTGTTCATCAAGTTCAACACAGCCATCCCCTTCAGTGCTGCAGTGGAGCGTTTGTTCTCTATGGGCAAGGACATCCTGAGGGCCAAGAGATCATCCCTGTCTGATGAAAACTTTGATATGCTAATTTTCATGAAGGGCAACATGCATCTCATGGACAAAATGGAGAACGAGAAGAGGGAAAATTAAATTATATATATATTGTGTTTTTCATTTTTTTTAGAATAAAAGTTAACGTTAACGGTTTATCGGTAACTTCCGTTACATGTTTAACGAATTAACGAATTAACGGTTAACGAAGTTAACTTTTTGGTTAACGGATTAGCGGTTAACGAAGTTAACTTTTTGGTTAACGGATTAGCGGTTAACGAAGTTAACTTTTTGGTTAACGGTGCCCACCACTGATGAAGTGTAACACTTGTAGACTCCGCCCATCGTGCAACACCTTGAATCTCGAAGCTCGTAGTTGTAAAAAATTATGGTCGTTTGTTCCTCAGTTTTGCTGCCGTAAGGTTGTGCTCTGCTTAGATTGCGATTCATTCTCTTTGAAATCTTAAACGTTGAACTTAGTTTAAATCTCTCCATTGAAAAGAGTTATCAATAATTTGTTTAGGCTACTATTGCCACTAGTTATTGGTAATTTAATCTTTTGTTGTTTGTCCTATTTCGGACCCAGGAGCCATTCTGCTCCTTGTGTATATATTGTAAATATTAATTGGGCTATAAACATAATTATTTTGATAACTGGTAATATTCCTATTAAATTTAAGTTAACTTAACTGGTAATATTCCTATTAAATTTAAGTTAACTTAGATAGCTGACGGTAATTTACCTTAGGTATTACCCTGGGATTAAACTGACCGTTACGTATTAGGTTACGTAACCCCCTCTTGTCTGCTCTGTGGATTTGATAATTTAGATTCCTTTTATCCTCGGAGTGGATTTAAAAGTAGAAGGTCTAGGAGTGGTTAACTTGCTGGCCATTATTTACTCGATCAGAGTCATTCAGACTCAGTTGAGTTTAACTCGGGTACGGCTTGGGTCGAGGTGGTGAGTGGCATCAAGAACTTCGTTACTCGAAGAGCTATCACCCTTCGATTCTGTGGCTGTTCATCCGAGGTTTGGTTAAGAGAGTTCCACCCAGGCCCTAAGTCATCCATTTTGTGTGGGACCTCCAAACTACTCCGAACCGCAGTTGAGGTCAGAGCGCGTCTCGATTGAAGGCTGGTTAATCCTGGCAATTGAGTCAGGGTGGGTAGCCCCTCGAGTCCCCACAACTTAGGCTTTCAAACTACAGTATAATCAACAGCCATTTTCTAATATTCGATATAATTAGGTCTTATAACAATTAACTATAAATATATAGCACTACTGTTAATTCCCTTTAAATTACAGAACAACGGATAACTCTCCCGCATTATATATTAGATATGTTTAACAATTTCATAAAATTGTAATAACTTAGTATGGATCAATTGATAATCATAATAATAGTGTACCAAAATTACACTGTACTTGATGTGCATGAAGTGTATTCGGTGGTACAACCCCGACTTTCTCACCACCCGGGAATGTATACTTAACAAAATTATCAATTTTTTTTTCATTTTTACTTTGGAATCTTTCAAAATTTCCTTAGCCGCTTAAATTGTGCTTAGCATCAAAATTAGTTGGATCTCCAGCAAAAGGGAGGAGACTTGTCCTTCAAAGTTGCACTCCCCTAAAATTAAACGAATTTATTTTTCTATTATAAAATTATATCATTCCTACCTTCGCCTTCATCTGATAGAGACCTATTATAATTCCTGCCTGAGCCATTCTTATAAGAGGTCGAACCTCGTCCCCCCCCCCACCTTCCATTCTTGACCATCAGTGGTAATTAATTGTAAGAGGCTGTAAATTCATATCCCTCCTCCTGCGCCTTTTTCTGTAGAAATTGCTCAAAATAATGAGCGAAAGACTACTCCAATTTAGAACTCGTGCATTTCCATCCATTCCTTCAGTAATTTGGTTGAAAACTATTAATAATTTTCTTCTCTCTGATGTTCTACGGCTAAGGCAAAGTTTAACTTAAAGACCACCTTCGTCATATTGTTCAACAGTGCATTCATTATAAAAGTCGCGTGCAGGAAGTGACATGTACAGTGTACACACGCAACAGTAATAACAGTGCAAACGAAATGAGAAGGTAGGCCTTACTTCACTATACCTTAAAATTGTTGCAGGGTTGGTAGTTTACACACACACACACACACACACACAGTTGTGTAATATATAAAAAAAAATATATATATATATATATATATATATATATATATATATAAACAAACTCAGAATGGTTCCCTGAGGTTTTTTGATACACACAAATCGTGCACGGAACAAGGAACTCTACTAGGAAAATTAAATCCACTATAGTCCGAATAAGTAATGGTAAATGACAAATACTACAGTTTTTCCTTTTTCATGATGCTAGCCCGACGTGGGCAACGGGTCCCTGCAGAGGTCCCAAAAATATAGCTTCCCTCACCAGCTATCTGCAAAGCAGATAGGATCTAGCTTTGGGACAGGATCCAAGGTTTAAAGCAGCCTAGCCCAGCTACATTTAGAACCTCAATATAAGCAAAAGACTCGCTGCCTTCACGTTAGATTGAATACATCAAAGAAAAAGGGGTAACTATTATATTTTTACCAAAAACCAAAACCTCAACTGGCAGAATTAAGAGTCCACTTTTCAAGGCACATAACATGTCCGTTTCATGATGTACCTGGGGTAGGCTGCTTTAAACCCAAGATCTTGTCCCAAAGCTGGATCCTAACTGCTTTGCAGATAGCTGGTGAGGGAAGCTATATTGTTGGGACCTCTCTGCGAGTGACCCGTTGCCCACGTCGGGCTAGCATCATGAAAAGGGAAAAACTGTAGTATTTGTCATTTACCATTACTTATTCGGACTATAGTGGATTTAATTTTCCTAGAAGAGTTCCTTGTTCCATGCACGGTCTGTGTATCATATATATATATATATATATATATATATATATATATATATATATATATTTATTATATATATATATATATATATATACCTTGGCAATGTTAAATTTATAATTTAGCAAAACTAATAAAATTTTTAAGAAAGTTTAATTTGTTCAAAAGTGTTAACTAATTTAATTGCCAAGGTCTTTAATTCTTTATCAATACAATTAAATCTCGATGGAGTCTAATTGCATTGTACATGAAACACACGGACGAAGCTTAAGTCAATCTGATGCTCGGAAATTGTTACAAAAAATTCTGGATGAATTTCCCAAACGAATTACAAAATTTTAAAATTCCAAACAAAATTCTGACTCCGTGGCAAACCAAATTTACAAAAGATTCAAAGTTGTAATTTAGTTTCTGAAAGTTTCAATTACGAATTCGATATGAATCGCAATTAAGATTCACGGGCCGAAATCGAAATAGTCTTGAGAAATCCAAACAAAATTCTAAGCAATTCAAATTACTAAGTCGAATCTACACACATTCTTTGCAAGCTAAAATCACCAACTTGAAGTTATACTTAGAAATTATGGATCTTTTCGGTTTGACGGCCTGTAATATTTTTTAACAACTGCTTTTTATTGTCCAGTTCTAATCGAGGATTTCAAAAACAACATTCATGTTTTAGAGAAACAAATAGTGAGGCAGTTATATGCAATTTAACAAATTTAAAATATATATATATATATATATATATATATATATATATATATATATAATATATATTTTTTTTTTTTTTTTTTTTAAACCGTTTTGGGATCTTTTTGGTTTGACGGCCGGCGGACCGGCTACGGGACCGTCAAATTCTAGACTACCAACTGGTTAGATTAACAGTGTGCCCAGTTAGGTTAACTTTACGCCCTTAACGATTGGTTAGGTTAAGTCATGATATTTTCGTTAGTTTACTGTCAAAACAAACGAAAATATCATGACTTAACCTAAGCAATCGTCATGAACGTACAGTTGACCTAAAACTTTCAGGGATTTTGGAATCTTAAAGCGTATATGATATTCTCTAAACTAAAATGGGATCAAGTAAAGATAATCCCTCCCACGTCACACTAGTAAAGCAAATCCCTCCCAAAAATGACCAAGTAAAGATAATCCCTCCCAGAAAGTAAAGTAAAGTGAAGCAGTCTGACATAAGGATAAAAATTAAGAGAATCTTTTTTTTTAAAATGATTTATTTGAAAACAAAATTTATTAAAATTAAATTCATTTATTACAATGGATCAAGTAAAGATAAGCACCCCCAACCTTTTTTAGTTAGCTTTATGAGGCTAACTAACGAAAATATCACGACTTAACCTAACCAATAGTTAGGTCAACTGTACGCCCTTGACGATTGGTTGTTAGGTCGTGATATTTTCGTGTTAGCCTTATAAAGCTAACTAAAAAAGGTTGGAGGTGCTTAACTTTACTTGATCCAAAGACTTTAATTAAAGCGGTATTGCGGTAAAGCGGTATTACCAACTTTACCAAGTAAAGATGATCCCTCCCAAAAAATGATCAAGTAAAGATAGTCCCTCCTTTTTCTGTTGGGAGGGATTATCTTTACTTGATCCCTAAAATGTAATAACTGCCTCACTATTTGTTTCTCTAAAACATGAATGCTATTTTTGAAATCATCGATTAAAACTGGACAATAAAAAACAGTAATATTAAAAAATATTACAGGCTATTAAAAAATATTACAGGCCGTCAAACCGAAAAGATCCGAAACTATTAACCACTTCGAGCTAAAACTTGCGAAAGATCTGAGCTTAGAGAAAGGTAAAAATCGGGAGAGAATTTCAAATTAAACAAAATTCACACAGAATTCGGGGAGAAGTTCAACCACAATCTTAGTTTAAACAAAGCCTACTAATAAGAAGTCAGACCACGCTTATACGAAATTTTCAAAAACGTTTGTTAAATCGTTAAAAGCCAGTCGATCAATAAATTTACAAAAATCAAAATTTTACGCTTCAGATCCGAAGCCAGCGACGCAAAATTTCTGAGGTTGCATTTTTTAAAATTAAAATCTAAATCGTGGACTTAAAAATTTGTTCAAAATTCCTGCATGAAATTATTTGCACGTTATTAATGCAGCGTGAACAGACTAGGTATTGGTAGGCTCTGGTTTAAATCTCGTACGTTAAGTCAAAACCTAAAAATATGTCGAGTCATGATTGTATAAAATTTCGTACTGTAGTGATATCGAGTAAAAGGCAGCAAGGCCATAAATTTATGAAAAATACCACACAAATCAAAATTTTTAGCTTTACATGCAAATCTAAGGCGGCCAAATTTGTTAAGCTGCGCTCGAAATCTAGGCGGCTTGTGAGCCTAAAGTAAATGTACGTCGGCCTTCAACGGTAACTGTCTGTCTTACTCCATCGTATCTGTTCAGCCTTCAAACTACAACACTAACTCCTAACCTAATACCCAATTCACACACGGCTTCTTTAAATGAAAAACACAAACTGAAATGTAAACTGTATAACCGAAACATTTTTGGTGTCTATCAAATTTTACCAAATTTCAGAACCGGCGAGTGTACCTCTCCGTAGTGCAATTTTACAATGAACTAAAAAGTTTTTAAGCAACCTTTATAAGGGTGTACCTGAAGTTTCATTTTAATTTCGATATTACTAATTTCTTATATATTAAAAAAAGGAAAGAATTTAAAAGCTCCAACTTCATTTTTAAACTAAGTAGGCTAAATGATTAATTAAAATAAATTAATATTCAAAGAAAATTATGCTTATTTGTAATGAGTAAGGTATCGTACAATTTAACTAGGAAATTAAATAGGTTTAAATGTCAAGTTATTTTACTAAACTCACAAATGGGCCTAGGTCTATTGTAAAAATAAAAATAAATTATACCTAGGGTACAGAAACTAGGCCTACTATGAAAATATTGCCTCTTGGAAGGGTATCACCAATAAATTTGTCTAAATATATTTTGTATTTTAGTTTTTATATGTATAGTTATTATAATTAGTTAATTAGGCTACAGTGTGACCAGACTATATAGAAAAACTTTTTCACAACTTTGGACAAGTTTGCCAGGCTACTACAAGCAGAGTTAACGTAAGCCTAGCTTCATCCTTTCACTTAAAACAATGGGGGGGGGGGGGGGAGGTATGCCTATAACTATATAAGTTTGTAGTTACTGATAACACAGGTCAACAAAAAAAACATTTTTTTTTCGTTGCCAAGGAAATTCGTACGAATTTAGGGTATTTTGGGGTTGCTGAATTCCAAAATGAAAGTAGTTTTTCCGATTTGGCTCTAGTTCTTGAGATAATGAATACCCTCAATTAATAGGAAACGTAACCATAACGCGTGCATATGGGAAACTACCGGAACATTCTAGATGGTGAGACCGAATAAAATGCCATTATGTATTTCATGTGTTTACTTTTGTATGATTTGAGACAATTTCAATGCGATTTGTAAGTAGGCTCCGCCTGAACATTAAATTTTTTGCATTTTTACGTGTTTCAATGGGGTACCAATTATCTCATAAATTAGAGCCAATCTAGCAAAACCGATGTCATATTCGGAATCAGCACCACAAAGTTACCCCAAAATCACTCTAATATGATTGGCAATAAAATGAGTGTTGACCAGTGTAATCAATGCCCAAATGAAAAAATTACTAAAATACATACATGCCAACCCTACCGATTTTATATGCTAATCATACGACATTTTAATATATTTCAAAGCGTCGCAACATGCATAATAGCTTCTCAAGAACTAGCAAAGTGAAAATGTTAATGGATGAGAGAGACTTCATGTTAGTTTTCTATGATCTTTTTTACAGTAACATTATCAGTTATTTTCTCTGTGTAATGTGTTTTAGTCTCCTAATACCAGTTCTCAGCTGAATTGTGTAAATGCTGTTTTCATTCTTTTTAATATTCAAGAATAAAAATAACTTTCAGATTAATATTTCTTTATTTATTAAATAAATGTGAGAAACACCATCATTTTTGAAGTATTAAATCCATCCAGAACCAAGCACATTTTTTCTCACATTATCAACACGAACAACATGCAAATAATAATGAAAACCTTTTATGTTCAATATGGGCTGGAGTGCATCATTTAAGGGTAGATTTTTAAAAATTTCCTGGAGAACGGGATGCATGCTCCCGGACCCCCGGCATTGATTACAAATCCTACCGCTTTTGCTTTTCAGAATGTTGGCAAGTATGAAAATAGTTAGCGTGCATTTTATAAAACATTAACATAGGGTACACAGTTTCCGTTTTCAAAATGTTTGGTCTGGAGTACTTCCTCGGGAGCACTGTTTTGGAAACGGCAATTTCATAGATTTGAGAATGGTTTGAGAGGAAACCTCGTAAATAACCAGTTCTTTGTACAGTATATAGAGTGATTGGATTTTTTTTTTTGACATTGATAGCTTAGAAAGTCCTTTGTGGCTTTGAGTTATTCTTACGTTTATGTTCCAAATATTACCTACCGGTAAGCCTTTATAATTGGCTTGTAGCAGTCTACTATTTATATAAGCATCAATCTAGATAACAGAAAAGTGTTGTAATCCTACCAAGACGAAAATGTAACGAGTATTTTACTATTTGTACATCTAGTTAAAGAGCTGGCGGGCCCCTATACGGTACCATATTTAGTTTGGCTGTTAGGCCTAATGTAGCTAATTCATATAGATTTAAATCAATTGAACACACTTGGCCAAATATGCTAGCATAATATCACGTGTTTTAACACACCTGTAATATATTAACCACAACGATAAGTCGTAGCAAATGGCTCAAAAACTGATTTAATTAAAAAGGTTGACCCATTCCTAAGTTCATAAAAAGAATTTCATCTTTAGCCCATTTAGTAGCACATACAAATATTAATTTCATTCTGTGCACCAATTAAAATGGCCTTCAGAAATGTTTATTTGTACGTTTTGAATAATCGATACCTAATTACTGAGCTTACATTTTCGGGGTTGGGGGTGGGTGGGGGGTGGGGGGGCGATGGACATTGTTATGCAGCTGGGCTTTCGCCATATTTTTGCATCGTTAGTGAGAGCCTTCCCGATTAATTTATTATTTTAGTCGATACTATAATTTATATCTTCACTTTTCGAACTGAATTTTCAACTTAGTACATTATTGTTTCATTTAAAAAATAATTAAGGTTTCTTAGAACTTAAACGAGCTTCAATCTATCAATTTATTTACACGATTACGCGGCCGCATGACCTGTTCATGATTTAAAATTTTTTAATTTCACAATAAAAAACAAAAGTAAGCCTTTCAAAAGACGCAGAATTTCTTTTTAAATAAATGGTTTACGAAACTACTTCACATATTGAGATTAATTTTGGCTATTATTCTCTTTTAAAATAGTTAGATATACCGGAAGTGTGCTGCAAGCCTGCTTCAAACGAGCTGAAATCTTAAAATAAATGTACGCTTAGTTTGTCATTAGTTTATTTCGTCGTTTCTTCTATGGTAAAAGGCTGACTGATTACACTAGGCAACAAATTTCAACTTTTTTTTTTGTTACAGACACGTGAACTACTGATTCCTACTAAAGCGCTGATGCTGATTTCAGATCTGATATCAAAATTTCTCTATCACGTCCAGATTTTGTGTAACCGAAAACCCCTATTTTTCATTTTTTTTTCTCGCCCACTTCAATTACGAAAGCCGTCTAAGCTACTTTTCCGTGCCACGTTTTATGTTAAGCATACTTAAATAATTAATGAACAGGGATGTCTTTCCTCCTTTATTCTGGCTTAAGACAGACAGCGGAATTCCGCTGGTGGAGTTACCACCCCTGCGCCCAACCATCCACCCAAAGCGCGTTAGTATTTTGTTGTTACTACTGAAAGGCAAATTCCTGTTCTTAAGTGAAACTTTGGTGTGTCCTCTTCCTTTGTCGCTTGTAGGATGACGAGCTCTCCTTCTGCAGGAACCAACAATAATCTCCCATCATATTTGGGTTGAAATTACCTTGGTATCTGTTTTCCATAACTGAGATCTGTTGGTGGAAGCGCTCACCATGCTCGTCACTTACAGCCCCAAGGTTGGCCGGGAAGAAGTCAAGATGAGAATGTAAAAAATGAATTTTCAAAGACATTCTGCATCCCATTATTTCATAAGATTTAAGCATGTTTTCTACGAGTTTACGGTGGTTTTCAGCTTTGTGGTTTCCAAGAAAATTTTTGACAACTTCAACGAAAGATGTCCATGCTCCTAGTTCATTCTCATTTAGGTTAGATGGAAACGATGAGTCGTGGATGACACTGCGGATCTGTGGTCCAGTGAAAACTCCAGCTTCTAGCTTAGCATCTGTCAATATTCCTTTGAATTTATCCTTTAAATATTGGAAACCACTACCTTGATGATCCATACCCTTCACGAAATTTTTCATAAGGCCAAGTTTAATGTGAAGTGGTGGAAGATGTACTTTCTGAGGGTCAATAAGTGCTGGGTGTTTCACATTGTATTTACCAACAACATGTTCAGTTCTAGATGGCCAATCATGTTTTTTGTAGTGGTTCTTGTCATCTCTGCTGTTCCATAGACACAAAAAGCACATATGCTTTGTGTAGCCCAACTGTAACCCAAGAAGTAATGATACAACTTTAAGGTCGCCACAAATATTCCATGTGTGGTCCTTATATTTGATGAGTCTTAGCAGCAGTTTCATTGATTCATAAGTCTCATTAAGGCCAGTGGCATGTGCTACAGGTATTGAAGGTTTTTCATTGCCGTTGTGCAGTAATACAGCTTTAAGGCTAGCTTTACTAGAGTCAATGAACAGTCTCCATTCTTTTGGATCATAGCGACAGCCAATCCCTTGCATCAGACCACTGATATCGTGGCAGAAACAAACGTTTTCTTCCTGTAAGTAAAATGATGAAAACTGCAAATGGCGATGGCGGAAATGGGAAACTTTGGTGTTTGGTTGGAGAAGATTAAATTCTTGAAGTCTTGAACCAAGCAACTCTGCCTTTTCTTTTGGTAATTCCAAATCGCGCACTAAGTCATTTAACTCCGCTTGACTTAACAAATGTGGGGAAATATTTGCATCTGGAACATATATGCCATCTTTCCCTGTTTCTATATCACTAGCAGAATCTTCAGATGAACTGCTGTCTGTTATCGTTGCTGGTGGAACTGGTGGTGGATTTGTTTCATCATGTGGTACTGGTTTCATTGCTGATTCGCAGTTTGGGTACGTGATCTTTGATTTGTTTTTCTTTGTGAAACCAGCAATCTTTGTCAAACAAAAATAACAATCATTGAAGTGATTTTTTGGCTCACGCCAAACCATGGGTACTGAGAACGGCATAGCTTTTCTTTTACCATTCATCCAAGCTATTAACATTGCATTGCACTGTGCACAGCAAATATGTGGTGCCCAGTCCCTCTGTTGGTCTCCTAACTTACAGTCAAAATAACACTTGTAGGCAAGTTTAATCTTTGTTGTTATGTTTCTACGTTGTGGCTTAGGTGTATATTGTCCACAGACAAAGCAGAAGTTGTCTGGGTGATTTACACAAGCACGTCTATTTGATGCCATTTTGAATTACCATACAATATCTGAAAAAAACGTAGAAAGTAATTATTACGATGTGCAAAATAAAAAGAAATACACACCGTAGTACAAAACAAATGCTATAAAAACACACAAGTCACCACAACCTGTCACTTACTCATCAGCAGAGAGCTTCAACAACCGTTCTGCTTGACTGTCACGTAGCGACTGACCGTTGGGCCGTTGCCCGTTACTATGCTCTTGACTCAGTGTTGCCAACTCGGGATAAATTTTATTTATCAAAATTGTTCGAATTTGTATATAGTTGGCAAAAAAAATTGCTTTAACCTTGAAAAGCAAGTTTCATATTACTGGCATTAAGCCGATTAAAACCAAAATCTGGACGTGGTAGAAAATTTTACTAAAAGTGATTTGCATTTTACACAAAATCTAGACGTGATAGAAAAAATCTAATTATAGATTTGAAATCAGCATACCGAAATTAGCTAGGAGCACCTATTTGGTCTTCTGTAACAAAATCTTTGTTGCCTAGTGTTATCTTGGTATTCCTTTTCTTTGATAGCGGAAACAATATACAGTACGAAGAAAATTAAGGACCGGGCCTAAACAAACAACTTTCTTTAAAGATACGTAGACCTCATCGTAATCCTATAATACAGGGTGATTCAAAAGTCAGGTTACATAGGGAAATACTGTATTATGTAATGATACAGGGGAATAGTCACATCACATGTTCGATATGGCCACCGTTAACGGCAATGCACTCGTGCAGCCAGCTAGGAATATCACATCAATGCGCTCCTCCTTCGATAACATCTCATAACTCATTTACCTGCAAAGAAACAGAAAAGCCCTATGTAACCTGACCTTTGAATCACCCTGTACAATGAGCATACAGACCTAGCCAACACCTATTTTTTCAGGAGACCCCAGGATTTTAGATCTAAGACTAAACACGCTTTACGTATAAGCAAATATTATAATGCTGACATACACCATACAATTTAAAACCATTATAGGCTACAAATTATGATCCACAGACCCCAGCCAATGATTAGATATATATAAAAAATACGACACACTATTTTCCCTTATTTATCGCGTTTGGCAAGTTTATTAACCAACAATGGAGATTGCAATAAGGAAGTAAGATCTAGAATTGGTATGGGTAAGGTAACTTTTGAGATACAGAAAAGACTACTTACGAATAAACTCAACTTGAAACTGAAGAAAAGGTTAGTAAAAAGCTTGATATGGAGTGTGGTACTGTATGGAGCAGAAACATGGACACTGAAAACAAACGAAAAGAAACTCCTGGAAAGTTATGAAATGTGGATTTGGAGAAGAATGCTAAAGATAAGCTGGAGGGAACACCAAAGTAATGAGGAAGTACTGCGACAGGTGAGGGAGGAAAGAAGACTCATTAAGGTGATAAGAGAAAGACAAGAAATGGATCGGACATATGTTGAGAGGAGAAGGATTGTTGAAGGAGGTGAGAGAGGTTAAATATGAAAATAAAAACCCACTCTAATAGACAGTTTATTTCCACCACAGTTTCGACGCCTACTGGCATCCTCCTCGGGTGGATGCCAGTAGGCGTCGAAACTGTTGTGGAAATAAACTCTGGCTATTAGAGTGGGTTTTTATCAGGGCTGTGGAGTCGGAGTCGGAGTCAATTTTGGTGGTGCTGAGAGTCGGAGTCGGTAAAAATGTACCGACTCCGACCTCAATATAAATTTTAATAAAATAGGTTTTTGTGTGTGATATCACTGGCAGCTATGGTGGTTAAACCACTTAAATAATAAACACATGTTTTCCATTTCACACTCTAATGCCATTAATTCATTTTTTCTTTTCAGATAATATTTTTTATTTTTAATGCTTATTTAATTTCGAGTTCTTTCTAAATTTCATAAGTTTTTAACTTTCAAGTCTAAAACCCCTTTCACAATGGCAAAGACACTTCCAACAAAGTCTGCAGTTTTTAATATTTTACAATAACCACAGATGGGAAACATTTCGTGTGTCAGTGTATGATAGAGATGAGATGATGATGATGATGATGATGATGATGATGATGAAAAATTATGTGAAGCAAAAATCAGTGGTTTTACTGGCTCTGATAAAAATGCACCAACCAGAGCATCAAATTTGAAGACACATTTGCAGTGTTTCCATCCCAAAATTTTAGAAGTTGTCATTGAGAAAGATAGTAATAAAAACCTTCCAACTACTTCAAAGTTAACAAAAGATCAGAAATCTACTGAACGACAAGCACCACTTACAAGATTCTTTACTACAGACAAAGTTACCGTAACAATGACCGACCACAGATGATGATGCTTCACGTGGTGGTGATGAAATGCCTCTTGTGTAATTATCATCATAGCAGATTTAGAATTAATATACCTTCGGAGTCGGATAGACAAAAAATTGAGTCGGAGTCGGAGTCGGTTTTTTATGTGCCGACTCCACAGCCCTGGTTTTTATTTTCATATTTTGACCTTCACGCAGAAAAAAGTGAAGTTTTTGCATTTATGAAGGTAGAAGGCCGAGGGGAAGAAAGAGGAAAGCAATGCTGGATGATTTGAAGGCAGGCAGGAGCTCCCATGATATGAAAAGGATAGCTCAGGATAGAACACTTTGGCGGGACACATGAGTTGGACCTGCCTGATAGGCAGAACACGATGGATGGATGACGTTTTCCCTTCAAATGAATAATTGGTATAAGCCACCTAACGGATGTAGTGAGAACTAAGCTTTGCACAATGGCACACACACATGATTTGGAGAGAGATTATTAAAATCTTATCACAAAAAAAAAAATGTCTTATACGCTTAATTTATTAAGTGATCTTATATTTCATTACATATTAAAGTACATAATAAAAAATCGTAAAATATAAATTTCTCGCAGGTGTTTCAGTGCTTCTTCCAAACACTAGATGACAAGAGAAAATAACTATCATTTAGCTTCCTAGGTTAGGTTACAAGCCATGTCAAGGTCAGGGCAAAGATTATAACACGATCCGAAACTGCTCACTTTTCGTTAAAGCAGCCCACCAGTACCTTGTTTCACAGAAAATATAAAAACCAGCAAAAATTGTTTAGCTTAACTGATGTATTTACAATAAGGTTCCAGAAATTACTCACTTGATCCTGCGGATCAGCACACGTTTCCGGTGCAGAGCCTCTACAATGTATCTCCTATTATGTACTTAAACCTTTACTGTTAACATTCTTCTTCTAATTTCCATTATTTTTACAATATAATTTTTTATACTTTCTGGTTTTTTTATATTCTCTACTCCCATCATCTCCCTGACTATGTTTCTTAGTTTTTCACAATGAAACGAGTGTTCTGTCGTATCACTCTCTCTCCTGCATACTTCACACTTCATGTCCTTATATTTTTCCTTTATAGTTTTCTTTCACCTCTACCATATTTAATCGGATTTCCATTATAATCTTCATATCCTTTTCTTTCATATTTTCAATATATGATTTTCTTTTAAATTCATTAATGAATCTTAGTTTTTTCATTTTAGTTTTCCTCTTTATTAGTTCTTCCCGTAAATATTCATTAATGTTTTGGCCTACACTTTTCTTTAACTCACTTTTTTTCATCATTTTCAAGTCGTCTAATGTTACTTTATATAATTTACCCATTTCTGCCACTTCCTCTGCCCAACATCCCGGGTATGGATTTTTCAACTGATCTTCTTCGGTTATCATTTTAATTAATCTATTCTCATTTGAGTTTAATATATTGTTCATTAGCATTATCTTCTCGTATCCAATTTTTTCTTTGACTGGCCACACTCCTAATTCGGCTAATAATAATCCCCAATATCGGGTACTACATTTCATTCCCGTTATTTCCCTTAGAATAATTCTTCCCCGCATTTGTTCCACTTCTTCAATATCCTTCGTCCTCGTTCATGTTTCCTTCCCATAAAATATTGTAGGTACTATTATGGTTTCATACAATTTTAGTTTCACCTTCATTGACCAATGGCCCACTGTAGCTGGATCTCCGTATCTTTCTATATCTGCTATCGTGAAATTTATCTTATTTTTCTTTTTCTATACGTGTTTGGTGATCACCTCTGTTATTAAACCAGTCCCAAATACTTGTATTCTTGCACTTGTTCTACAGGGTGAGTCAAAAGTCTCCATACATAGGCAAAATGGTCACTTTATTATGCAATCACTTGTAAGTCACAAAATATGTTCTATGTAGGTACCATTACACTGAATGCACATACGGATGCGTTCCTCCCAGTCATGGCAAACGCGCGTTAACACGTCTGGTGTTATGCGTGCACACGCATCACGAATGTGCGATGTGCGTGCCGGGGACGTGTCTCCTGTTAAAATCCTCGGCAACCTTACGACAGCTTCCTGATCCTGCCAGAAGAATGATCTCTATACGCTCTTCTTGGGACAAAGGCATCTCAACATATCACCTGCAAAAAAAATAAAAAATAAATAATCATTTATTTATCATGACCATTTTGCCTATGTATGGAGACTTGACTCACCTGTATACTTCCCATTTTCACTTTCTTAATTGTTCTCATTTCAGGTACTTTTCTTCATCACATTTATTGTCATTACTGCTGATTTCTCTCTTTTATTATTAAATGAATTTTTTTAGTATTTCCATTGATCTACTACAACTGCTAATTGCTTTTTCTATTACTCCTAAGTTACTTGGGACAAGAAGCTTTAAAAATAAAAAGCCCCTTTTTTTTAAACAATAACCGTAGCAAATCATTTTAAATTTCAAGCCAACATTTTCGTCCTTCAAAGATCTGACAATTATACATACTCTATTGTATAAAACTACAAAAGCAAACGCAATTCGATGCACGATCAATTCTTTATAATTTAAGTGGGTCAGTCACGTAAATTTAGTGGAAAATTAGGCGTTGAAATTATGGATCTAAGCGTGGTTGTAGTGACAGTGTTGTCCTTTGACGTGGCATCCGATCGAGATGCAGTACAATGCACAACGGAACTCGGTAAAGGTGAGAACCGAATCTAATTTACCGTTTCAAAAACACGCAACTAACGATGCAATTATTTACTTAATAATAATTCAATCATTTGCATTGGCTATTTTCGAACATACGGAGCATTCAAGGAAGATACGTGTAGCCATGCCAAGGCTGAAACAAATCATTCGGAAAATCACATGGTAACAGTTACAAACTCATTCGAAAAAATTGGTCTCTACTGATCCTGAAACGATTATTTTTTTCACGCAATTTCATAAAAAAGTTGCAATAATCTGTAAAAATGGGTTAAGCCCTAGTGATATAAATTAACTTGCTACATTTTTACTTTTAATTACCGTACTCAACACGTAAGCTTCATTTTACACCATGAAATTATCATCTAATCACTATTAATATCACAAAGTCTACGGGACCAGTACCATACTTCATATTTGTTTTTTATTTTAATATAGGTTAAAGTTTTCATCGCTTTACAAACAAAATAGAATTTCATAACGTGGACGTTCTATCTCATACAAGTAGTGTATATGGATTTCACATTTTCAGTGAAACGACAGATCGGTCGCGACTCCCGACCCGACCCAACAGGGCATAATGTAACCAAAACTAATTTAAACTGACTTTTTAGTACCGAAATTATGCAGACTGACTTTGTTCCGCTACCTGTTTTCATCATAGTTGACGAAGCCTGTATTGACTGATTACTATAGCAGTGAGCCTCAACGCGAGGCCTACCAATTGTCTTTTAATACCTAAATAAAGAGCCTCAGCATGGCCGGCCCGAAAGTTCAACGTGTTAAATGTACATTTGAGCCTAAGCCCTACTTAAAAAAATTCCTTATTCCCTTACAATTTTCATACAGAAACGAGTTATTTATGCTCCTTTGACAAAATATGAGCTTCATGCATAAGGTACTATAGAGTATTTATGCAAATAATAAAAACGTTAATTCATTATACTCAGCACTCGCTCATAGCTGTGAAGATAATGAATGTTTTAACAAGTGCATTACTACCTGCGGGGTGCTAAGTTGATTGATCTGGGTCTCGTTCCACTCTCGGTCATTCCCATTTCAGTCTTGATCCAACAATAAGAAATCCTAAAGAGGGAATATATCAAAGGAGAATTCTCAAATCGATTTCCTATTCCCACTTTTAAGTTAGATTTTTCACAGAAAATACTCCTTGGACCCAAAATTGCGTCACGGTTTCTTTTCACCCTTTCCCAAATCAGGAAACGCTTCCAATTCTGGAATTCCCACTTTTGGACAATGAATGGAAATGGCATAAAGTAGGAAGTAATCATCGAACTATAGCCGTACCGCACATCTAGCCCTCGATCTATATGGTAGCCTACATGTGATGCAACGCTCGTACAATTACACCCAGTTTAGACCTGAAATGCAGTACAGTTAAGGTGACCAGAGTCCCGATTTTCATACGGCTAACGTATGGTGTCCCGAAATTGTCCCGCTTATGGAGATATTGAGCAAAAATGTCCCGCTTTATTAAAATTACTACCAATAAGCTATTTCATGAATGGTTATTGACATACTTCGATTTTTTTTAACTTACTACACGTAGATGTTATTATAGACTTGTGCAATAAGTTAGTCTTAAGCAGTGGTGGGCACCGTTAACCAAAAAGTTAACTTCGATAACGATAATCCGATAATTTTACTACAAAGTCTATTTCTTTACTAACATTTAAAAAAATCAAGGAAAAAAGCTTTAAAACCCATAGAAAATGTTTATTTATGCAAAATCCAACAATAAATAGGTATTTACCTATTTTTATCAAGTTTTGCAACTTTTTTGCTTAACTTTTTTTTTTATTTTTAATAAAAAATGTACTGATTACATGTTTTCAAACCCTTGTAACCACTAACCATTAACTAAATTTTAATTTACCAGAGAATTATTATGGCGGGAACTGAAAGGTAAAATTAAATTTTAGGCACATTTATTAAAGACTCGACACAATGTGCTGGTTGCCCTTCAGAAAGACCAACTTCTCAAAGTTAAGCCCAACTGCCAGTCGTCATTGACCTCTTGGGCCTCAGGATGTCCTTGCCGAGAGAGAAGAGCCGTTCCACTGCGGCAGAGGACGGAATTAGCAGACTGAAGTTCTGGCGTTTTGAATTCATTCGCGAAGCGGTGATCTTCCGTGAATGACTCCTCGCAGTTAACGTGTTAACGGACTTTAACAGACTAAATATCGAGTTATCGGAAGTTAACTGGTCCGATAACGATAAATGGAAATTAACTTCCGTTAACAGTCCGTTAAAAAAAGTTAACTTCGTTAATTAACTGTTATCGGATTAACGCTTTAGTGCCCAACACTGTGTGTATATATATATATATATATATGAATGAAAAGAAGAATCAACACAACGGCAAACATTTTCATTTATTTGTACATCAGACGTTTCGACAAATCTTTTGTCATCATCAGTGAGTTAAGTCTTAAAACCTTAAAACAAAATTGAAAAGTGAAAGTTACATCAATACAATATTAAAACCATTAAAATTAAAACCTTAAAGCAAAATGAAAATTGCATCAATACAAAATTAAAATCATTTAAATTTTATCACTATAAAAACTAAAATTAAATTAAATTTCATCACTATAAAAACTAAAATTAAATTACCTCAATAGGTAAATACACAATGTTTACATCCACCTCCATACTTGGCAAAGTCTAAGGGAATACTGGATGGTCAGAGGATTAGAAAGGATATGTCTGTGAAAACGGTTGGTTAGTTTAAAAGAGTTGTAATTTGTAGGATGAGCTATTATTATTAAGGGAGGGTTTGTTTCTATAGATGTACAAAGATTCTAAAATTCGGAGTTCTGTACGGTTATTGGATCTAGTTAAAATTTCAAACTGAGTTTTGTGAAGGGGATGGTCGTTTTCATTACTATGGTTTCTAATTGCGGATTGTGGAGGGCTACTGAGGGGACGGTTGGTACGGACTGACAAGCCCAAATGTTGAGAAAGGCGCACCTCCAGTTGGAGTTGAGTGCTGCCACTCTGTCATCATTACAAAACCGGATAAGGGTAAAGGAGTAGTGCTGATTGATTCAACAGTTTACATAAATAGAATGGAGACAATTTTGTCGGATACGTCTAAATTTAAAAGGGTAAAAGAGAATGTTCTGTCTAAATTACTAAAACTCGAAGATAAACTTAATAGGTGTTTGCGTAAATTAAAAAATAGTAATATTATTGCTGACAATACATACAATTTTTTATTTGCTTCTGGTTCCAATCCAGGAATTCTATATGGTTTACCTAAAGTCCATAAGCCAAATTTCCCACTAAGACCTATTCTTTCGACATGTGGTACATTCAATTATAATTTAGCCAAATTCTTCGTTCCCTTGCTTTCAAAACTCACCTTTAATGATTATTCTATTAACAACTCGTTTGATTTTGCTAGAGAGATAAAAGAGATCAATCATACCGATTCTCTTACTATGGCCAGTTTTGATGTCTCGTCATTGTTTACTAATGTCCCGTTAAAAGAAACATTAAATATCATACTAAATAAGTTATTCACTACTGATAATACTCTTATTAATGGCCTCACTCAGACTCAATTTAAAAACCTTCTCGAAATAGTGTGTTTTGATAATCTTTTCTTATTTAATACCAACCTTTACAGCCAAATTGATGGGGTAGCTATGGGTTCCCCGTTAAGCCCAACACTAGCAAATGCATTTCTTTGCCATTACGAAGAAATTTGGTTGGAAAATTGTCCTAGTAGTTTTAAACCCATATATTACAGAAGATACGTGGATGACACTTTCTTAATATTTAACCATCCTTCACACGTAAAACTTTTTCTTGATTATCTTAATAAACGACATAGTAATATTAAGTACACGTGTGAAAACGAAACAAATAATAGTTTACCTTTCCTGGATGTTTTAGTTAAACGGGCCCATAATAAGTTCCATACTTCACTATTTCGGAAACAAACTTTTACTGGCTTGGGAACCAATTATTTAAGTTGTATGTTTTATAAATATAAGATTAGTGCTATAGTAACATTATTAACAAGAAGTTACCGTATTTGTTCGGATTACTTTTCGGTAAACGAAGAATTTAAATTTTTAAAACAGTACTTTATTAACAATTACTACCCTTCTCATCTATTCGATAACCAATTAAAGAAATTTTTAAATAACACTTTTGATACTAAACTCCCCATAACTACAGTACAAAAAGAAACCAGATATATTAAATTACCTTTTTATGGTTATTTATCATTGCGTATTAGAGGTGAATTGTCCAAACTACTCAAGTCTAGTTATCCCCAAATAAATTTTAGATTCGCCTTCGTCAACCCACTTAAATTATCAAATTTTTTAAAGTTCAAAGATGAATTCCCCAAAACTGTATGCCCCAATGTTGTTTACAAATACACGTGCGACAGCTGTAAGGCTGCGTATATTGGCAGCACTCAACTCCAACTGGAGGTGCGCCTTTCTCAACATTTGGGCTTGTCAGTCCGTACCAACCGTCCCCTCAGTAGCCCTCCACAATCCGCAATTAGAAACCATAGTAATGAAAACGACCATCCCCTTCACAAAACTCAGTTTGAAATTTTAACTAGATCCAATAACCGTACAGAACTCCGAATTTTAGAATCTTTGTACATCTATAGAAACAAACCCTCCCTTAATAATAATAGCTCATCCTACAAATTACAACTCTTTTAAACTAACCAACCGTTTTCACAGACATATCCTTTCTAATCCTCTGACCATCCAGTATTCCCTTAGACTTTGCCAAGTATGGAGGTGGATGTAAACATTGTGTATTTACCTATTGAGGTAATTTAATTTTAGTTTTTATAGTGATGAAATTTAATTTAATTTTAGTTTTTATAGTGATAAAATTTAAATGATTTTAATTTTGTATTGATGCAATTTTCATTTTGCTTTAAGGTTTTAATTTTAATGGTTTTAATATTGTATTGATGTAACTTTCACTTTTCAATTTTGTTTTAAGGTTTTAAGACTTAACTCACTGATGATGACAAAAGATTTGTCGAAACGTCTGATGTACAAATAAATGAAAATGTTTGCCGTTGTGTTGATTCTTCTTTTCATCTGTAAGCTCCGTTTCCCTAAGGAGAAGTCAATAGTTTTGATATATATATATATATATATATATATAATGGGAGGTAAAAACTATGATACACCACTATTTATGATACCATTTACGTCTGCAATAGCCCTATAGGCTTAATTTATTGTATAGTTAGTACAAAGTGCTGTGCGCGTGCCCACACGCATATATATTATATACACACTCCATCATATTTACACGAGCTTACTAATTTGCTTTATCATTTTGAGTGGAAAGTTTTATTTGTGTACTTAACGGCAGCAAGTCTTATGAATTATATTAATCACACACGAGATCCGTTAAGTCTGAACCGGCCAAACTACAGTATACTAAATGCGAGTCAACCTATTACGACAAGGCAGCTATTTCTAGGGGAATAGGCCTCGCAGGACGGGTTAATTGCAATAAATCCACGTTTAAAATTTTGTTATGGAAGGAAGGGGGAAAAGACGGTAAATTCGCAGTTTCAGAAACGGCAGAGGAGAAAGGGAATGCAAATAGGAAGGACTTCGTTCCTTCTTCCGGTCACTTTTACATTCATGCCCTGCCAGGTCCGGTTCAATAGCGATTGTTCCAAACTTCTGACAAAGTCTGGAACAAGATGATAAACAACCTAAGAAAATGGAAAACCCATCGAAACAATGTTAAAAATTATTAGTAGTTTCTACTAATAAGGAGAATAAACCATCTTCCATGGAAGTACATATTCTTCTAAATGAGACGACCTTTCTTAAAATAAGTTATTGTTTTTAGTTACTATCAAGGTAGGTATAACTCATTTCCTGCAATGACAGCCTACTGAAAAGCATTTAAGCTTAACTTCAGACAATTTTGGCAGAGATTTTAATATCGTACTCTTTCTACATGCCTATTAATTGGAACCGTGGGGAATTAATAAGCGAAGTAAAATCTATGCTGACAAAAACTGACGATGGCCTAGCATTAAAATCTGACCGATTACAAACTGGGGCCTGCTTCCGAAAGTCGTCTCAACCGGCATTTAATGTGAAAAATGCCAATTTATTTATAGATCCCATTTAAAAAACGACCAAAGTTATTGCAGAAAGCCAAGGTTTGGGTATCCTTAGTTCTTACATAAAAAGTTTTTACATTATTAATAATCCTCTCCAAGGTAAAGTCTAAATTTTGTGAAAAGGCATTTCCCATTAGACACTAATACAGTAGATATGCTGAGAAAGTAAAAGTGATTACATATGCATATACTGTAATCTCAAAACACTTTTCATTACCCTCGCACAGGGCCTACATTAGGCCTAGCTTCAGATCATGAACGAGTCACCGAGTTATTTATCTAGTAAGTCTACATACAAAAGGCGCAAACAGAAAAAAGAAAATATTTGATGCGATATGATAAGATTCAACAAACGACAGTGACTCAAAACTCATACGAATACGATGGATATGTCGGAGAAATGGAACTGCCAGTCGCGTTAAGACACAGGCTAGTACCATAAAGTAGCTGATAATTATTGCGTGTTGTGCCTTATTAATTAATGAAGACCGGTGCCAAAAAAAAAAAAAAAACCTTACCGTGTGCGCGTTAAGAAAAGTACTGAATAAATAATTATAACTTGACAAACGCAGGTGTTCACAGGTTAATTGAAAGTAAACATGTATAATGAAGACTATGCGGTAAGTTAACATTTGATAATTTTTTCTTTTTAAATTAGTTTACAACAGTGGAGAGACCTAATTATGTTTGAAAGCTGGGTCCACGAGTCTACAAAGTCGCGTGTTACCACGCCACTCTTGACGAAACATTTAAAGAACTTTAAAACAACTTTATTTTGATAGCCTTACCACACGCACTAAGCAAGAACTTTACGAGACACGATACAAAATCGGAACCTCGATCACAATGCCAAGTAAACCTGACGTTGCTCAAATGCAGCCTTATCAGCATATGAAAAAAAAAAAATTCCTTTCATGGTGCTTAATTAAAAACCTAAAGACGAGACTAAATTAAATTCTTCCCTCGCGAAGTGAAATATTTAGGGTATAAATAAAAAATTGCGTAGGTTTTTCTCGAGGTTAACTTAAATGCGGGGATGAGCAAACTAAAATATAAGAAACTGACATTTTAAATTATTTTATGCAAATAGCAATAAATAGATAAACTGATATTAGGGCTTACGTAGGCCTAAACAGTACTTTTGACAAGAGGCTAATGTGAAAGGTTTGATTGCGTAACGGTAGTACGGTAGGCTTTTGAGAGATTTCAAATTATCAACAATTACGTTATATTAAAATTAAGTTACGCGAGGTATACTTATCAACGATGAGAAACGAATTTGAAAGAAAATAGTTAACGTTAATGATAATGATAAGCATTGATAAAATGATAAGCAATACTACAATGGTTCAATTCGAGTTAAAACTCTGCCGTCCCGTCAAGGAAGAAATTGACCTTGATATAAATAGGGCCAAGGACCTATATTAATATAATTCAATTTAATATAGGCCTAATTAGGCTGTATATACTGTACCATACATAAAATCAGTATGACATACACTACTATTTTAAAAGTTGCGACTACGAGAAAAGGTTATGATTATGACCTAGTTCTCACTGACTTGGACCCCCGATAATGAATTTCCGATAGTTTATACAGTATATAGGCTACTCGTATAATCTTTGTCATCTGATTAACAGAAACTGTTATAACCAAACAAATTTCAAATACAAAGACGGTTGTATATACAATATACCTTCCCTTTCAACCTTTCTAAGATTCAGTGCGATGATTCCTCATTTCACATCATCAAGTTTGTCGCCCCTCCTTTCGAGTTGGCCTGGTGAAGTAGTGAGTTGGTTTCTTGTACTCTCCACCTCACAGACAGGTACGCCTGGCTCATCGGGGATTGTTCTGAGCCAGGCGTCTAATCTTCTTTTGAAGATTAAACAATTTTGGTCCTCTCACAACAAAACTTTTCTTTCAGGGTGAAGGATGTTCCCTATCTAGCCTTTAATTTGGGAACACGACAGTCCTCCTTTTCTACTTTCCACTGTTGTTTGGGAAGTTACAGGGTTTAGAGTAAGATTAAGGACTAGTTTCTCCATTCTCCAAGTGTAAATAATGCTCTCTCTCTCTCTCTCTTCTCCTTTCCAGTGAATATAGATTTAGTTCGCGTAACCTTTCCCAGTAATTTAGTTCTTTGCACCCATTGATCTTGACTGTGAAGCTTCTCTGAATCCCTTCTAGCTGGCTAATGTCTTTTTTATATGGGCATGTTAGGACCGAGCAGTATTCCAATTTGGGTATGATCATCATTTTCAGTAGAGGAATCATTATATTCCTATCCCTTCGTTTAAAGGTTCTCAGTATCTGCCCAGTTTCTCTCTTTGCTCTGTTTACCGCTTCTTATTTTGTTTCAAATTTCACATCAGTCATTACAACCCCTAAATCTTTTGCTTTAGAATTTCTCCGAATTTCCTGTCCATTTGGGGTATAATATTCCATGGATTTTAGGTCCCCTCTTTTTCCGTACCGTAACAGCTGAAATTTCTCAGTGTTAAACTTCATATTGTCTTCCGTCCACTTGTAGATTCTGTTCATATCTGTTTGTAGAGATCCTATATCTTCTGGGTTTCTTATTTTTCTACTGATCTTTGTCATCGGCAAAGGATGTTACTATGCTGTCTCTGGTAACGTCCTCATCTATGTCAGTTAGCATAATTATGAATAGTGGAGCTAATACTGTTTCTTGTGGTACTGAGCTGAGGACCTCTGATTCTGATGAAGATACTCCTTGTACTGTAACGACTTGCCGCCGCTCACTAAAGAAATTATATATCCATTTCCCTACTTTTCCTGTTATTCCCATATATTTCAGTTTATGTATGATGATTCCATGGTCACACTTGTCGAACGCTTTGGCAAAGTCTGTGTATATTACATCATAGTTTTCATTACTTTCAAGTGCATCAATGATGATGATGTAGTGTTCCATTGGTTGTGATAGGCATGATCTGCCTGACCGAAACCTATGTTGGTTATCATTGAATTTTTTCCGAGTTTCCAAAAAGCCAGAAATTTTCTGTCTAACTATTCTTTCAAATATTTTAGTGAGATGAGATGAAAGCGACACTGGCATATAGTTTTTGGCCTCAGATCGATCTCCTCCTCTATATATTGGGACTATGTTCGCGCTCTTCAGGATGCCCGGTATTTCTCCCGTGTCTAATTATCGTCTCCATATGAAATATAGGGGCTCAGCGATTGCATTCTTGCAGTTTTTGATCAGTGTGGCATTCCATTTATCCGGTCCTGCCGCTGTGTGCGCTTTTAGTTTCCCAATAGCTTGTGTAATATCATCCGTCGTAAAGTCGAAGTCCGTTATACTTTCCCCTTGTAGTTCTTCTTCAAAGAACGCGTTTCTATCGCATATCAGTTTGTCAGTTTTTGGGATACTGAAAGATGATTCGTACTGAGCTCTTAATATTTCAGATACTTCTGTTAGATCATCAGATAAAGCAGTGTTCTCGTTTTTCAGAGGTCCGATAGTCGCATGGTTTTTCGACTTCCCTTTTGCAACATTATATAAGTACTTTGAGTTAACTTTTATCGCTTCTTTGCGTCGTCGTTGTCTTTTTCTGTATGCTTCTCAATTAGTTCCTGTACGTCATCATCGATACTCTGCAGTTTATCATTTAATATTTTCCTGATGTTATCATCTTTACAGTTACTTAATTTTGCAGTCACTCTCTCTTTCGGGACAATAACCTCTTTCGTCTCTCGAACCTGCTTCTCTTTCCTCTTTATTGTATTTTTGGGACATGTCTTTCCACAATTTCCAGCGTCTTCTCCTCTAGTCATTAGCATCTCTTCTGTTGTCTTGGCCTCGAAAAAGTTTTCCAATCTCTTACTTCCATGCTGGATGCAACATCTTCCCAGTTTATAGCTTTGGAGTGAAAATTAAAAATTTCAAATTTGCTTCTTTGTTGTTCATGTTTTTTCCTTTCCTGTTGTTTTTATATTGGTTGTTAATTTCAATAATGTTGTGGTCCGATATTATAGTTGGGGATATTTCTACATAATCAATTAGGTTGCTGTTGTTTGTGAATACCAAATCTAGGCAGTTGTTTTGGGTTTTCTGTTATTTCTTGCGTTAACATAAATTCATCAGCTAGAGCTAGTAACATTTTTACCTGCTCCTGGTCTTCCCATGTGCCCCCTTGTCCAGGTGTATACATATATTTTTTCCTATCCTTTTATATTTCATGAATGGGAAATTAAAATCACCACGGAGAAAAATATTTGGGGTTGGAGAGAGAGTAGATCTTTTATCCAGTTTCTTACCTCTGTAATGGAATCTGAAAATTTTGAGGTTGGCGTGTTTGGGGGTCTGTACATTGCAATTACTACCATATTTAATTTTTCAACTTTTGCTGCTACACATTTTACGTAGCTGTTTGAGATACTTATAGTCATTTCTGCCATATGCCTTTCGCCTGTGTAAATAGCACATCCCCCTTTACGTCTCACTGTTCTGTCGGCTCGGAGGATGTTATAGTTGTCAATTTGTATTTCTTTTTTTGTCAACACAGAACTCACAGTTTTCATAGTTCGTCTGGCAGTCCTTTAGAAGAGTTTCTGTGAGGCATGCAAACTCTGCTCCGGCTTCTTGCACGAGTCCTTTCAGGTATAAAACTTTGTCCGGGGAATGATTTGATTTAAGGCCCTGAATGTTGGCTAGGATTATTTTCATTTTTTCTCTGTCGTTTTCACATATAGGTGGGTTCCGATTCGTTTTCCAATGGTGGTGCCAGTTTCATTGCCTTGTGGTCCTCCGAGAACTTTCCTCTTTTTATCTTTGTCGGTACCTGTTGTCCCGATAACGAATGAAGCGTCTTTGTGCGTGCCTTCTGTCCGGCTCTCGAATTCCTATATTTGTCAGCTGACTTTGTATTTGCTGGATAGTATTTAGCAGCTGAATTGTGTTTGCTACGTCTACAAAATTGGTACCCTTCTTTCCTGTTCACCCATTGCGTTCCTTTGAGGGTAGTGGTAATGGCATTTTTGTCCATATTTGCACCTCCCATATCTTGCATAGGTGTTGCAGGCAGTAAGATGGTGGAACTTGCACTTCTTTTCAAATTTGCAATATCCACTTGTGTAATGTGTGTTACATAATGTGGGATGTGCATAGATGTATTGCTCATCCCAATATTTGCAGTTCCCTTTTGCGTAGTATTTACATACTGTATTTCCTACGCTTCTACTTATCCTATTATTTTCAATGTTCTTAATTTTAGTATTTTTCTTCGGCTGTTTATTTCCTACGTTTTTAGTTATCTTTTTATCATTTCGCTCGTTGACAGTTTTACTACCTCGCAACTTTTACTTATCTCTTTTCTTTCATCTACGTCTTCATTCCGAATTATATTGTTTATATTGTTGTTCGTTATTCGTTATTTCCTCCTCTCTCATCCACCCGAATTTTCATTAGGACATTTCCGGACTTGTTTCCCCATTATTTCACCTTTTTGTAACACTCGAGGTTGCTTTCTCCATTTCTTCAAATACCGCGAAGGAGTTTAGTCTGTGTACATGCGTCACACAGAAATTTGATTCCCACGATCTGTTTCGCGTTCAAGACACGAGATATTTTCCTATCATCCCAATTCATGCAGATAAAGTCGTGCAGTTTTTGACAGAAATCGCATCTTATTGCTGCATTTTCAGTTGTTTCCTAAGTGAGAATTTGGACCCAGGATCATGCTATTCATTAATTACACCGGTCTGCATGAAAATCGATTTCTTTATTTTGAGTTGTGATTCTGAAGCAGTTCGCTGCGCTGAATTCAAAAATGCTACCAGTTTTTTTCTATCACCCAGTTTTAAAGTTATTAGCAAAACAATTTTGGGGCGTTTTGTAATTTTTTACCTTTTTTATCTTTAATTAATTTCGTTTTTTCATATTTTTCAGATAGATAATTCTAACATTACGTCTTTAAAACTTTAATAATGGCTTCTAGAGGATGTATCCATAGTCCAGACATATTTTGTTATATTTGTGGTCGTATGTTGTTGTAGAACAAAGGACAAATGTAACGATCTTCATTAAGAGAGCTTATCATGCTTATTTTGAAATTAAATTAGGAGATCAAGGCAAAAGTTGGGCTCCACACAAGGTTTGTCTTACGTGTGTTGCGGCACTAAGGAATTGGAGCAAAGGTAAAAAGAAAAGTTTGCCATTTGGGATCCCTATGGTATTAGGGAGTGTCAATTTTGGGGGTGAAATGACTAAATTGAAAATCATGTGATTTGGTAGCAATTTAATGTAATCATTTGGCATACAAAATAATATCCTTGCTTCAGAAACAATAAAAAATAACTCCTACCTACATCAATTTTAATTCAAAAATTCCATTTTTCCGTAAATTCGTAACAAAATAACAAATGTGCGCAAACATCCTATCAACATTTAAAGTGGCAATAAGATATTGAGTGTCTTTATTTGAAAGTAACCTCTGACCATTTTCACACACCTCTCCACACTCTGTGTGAGAGGCCACTTTGGCACTTGCATTGGGGCCTCTAAGTTGTGTTAAATCTTTGTTTTTATACATGTTGTCAGTGGTGGCTCCAAAACTTCCAAACTCGTCAACTAATTCTGACAATTTCGTGGCATTGACGTTTATCGGAGGTACCTTCCTTGTCTGAACAGAGCAGTCTCCCAGCTGGTCATCATCTAGTGATGTTCCTCTAAGCTTTAGAGTGATTTCCACAGCCTAAGTTCGCTCTTTGGTACATTGGCTGCAGAGCATTGCTTGCAGAACTGCCTCTGGCCTAGCATACCAAGCGGACCTTCTCACCACAGGTAACACGATGTCCACCACTACTTTCCTTTGGGTTCTCAGTAGCTGTAATTGAGACAAGATGTGGTTGGGCCCCTCCATCCACATTGGATTAAGTTTTACATTGAACCAGTGAGGGCTAGCATCATGAAAAAAAAACTAGTATTTGTCATTTACCATTACTTATTCGAACTATAGTGGATTTAATTTTCCTAGAAGAGTTCCTTGTTCCATGCACGGTCTGTATATATATATATATATATATATATATATATATATATATATATATATATACAGGGTGGGCCGTAAGTTTCCATACATAGGAAAAATAAACATTTTTTTTATGGACAACCATTTTTATTTATATAATATGCTCTACATGGTTGCCATTGTTTTGAAAACACATTTCAATACGTGTTCCCCACTGTTGATGAACAATTGAACACGCATTAGCACAGTTGACGTTATGCTTGTAATGGCGTTGGTGATACGTTCCTTTAGATGATTTATGTCTCGTATCTTTTCCTGATACACCATGGCCTTCAAGTGCCCCCAAAGATAGAAATCAAGGGGGGTGAGATCTGGGGATCTGGGAGGCCACTCCACAGGACCACGCCGACCAATCCAAGCATCCGGAAACTGCTGATCCAAATACCGAAGCACGTGAAGACCATAATGAGGTGGAGCTCCATCTTGCTGGAAGTAAACTGGGAAGTTACCTTCCTCGTTTAGCAGGGATGGGAAAATCTCTTCTTGCAACATGTTAAGATACCTTTCGGCATTAAGATTTCCACTGACAAAAATTGGTCCAATAATTCTGTCACCCCATATCCCGGCCCACACCATCACTTTACCGGCACCTTGCATCTTCGTCGGACTCAGCCAGTTAGGGTTAGCATTACTCCAGTAACGTATGTTTTGCCGATTAACCTCTCCATTGACGTAAAAATTTGCTTCATCAGTAAACAAGATCTTAGTTGAAAAGTTTGCATCCTCGTTCACTTTGGTTAATGCCCATTCACAGAATTCCATCAGTCTATCCGGGTCGTCTTCACCCAAATGCTGTGCCATATGCAATTTGTATGGATGCCATTTGTTTGCTTTCAAAATGCGCCTGATACTCGATCTGCTGACACCACTTTCTGCAGACAACCGTCGTGTACTTTTTCTGGGACTCCGTGTAAGCGCTGTAAGTATCGTAGCTGTTGTGTCTTCATCGGTGGCTGTACGTCTTGGACCACTTCGCGGTTGATCTGCAACATTTCCAGTTTTCTGAAACTTGTTAATAAGTTTGCCACAGTGTCGTGTGTGATGTTCGTTCCATGTTGTCTGTTAAAGTTCATTGCAACCATGCGACTGCTTCCCGACCCAGCCATCAGTATGATTTCAATTCGTTGCTCTTTCGTCAAACGCATATTCTTAGGGTATCTGAAACATAAAAACAAACGTTTAATTTTTCCTATGTATGGAAACTTACGGCCCACCCTGTATATATATATATATATATATATATGAAGTAAATAGACAGCCCAGATTCTGCTGTAACAATTTGGCGTAAAAGATTCAATTCTGATCGTGTTGCTGGTTTTTTGGGGCTTTTTACGTAGTCTTGTCTAGTATTGCCCACACGTGTTCTATGGGGTTCATGTCAGGGGACTGACTCGGCCAAGTAAGTCGTTTGATACCATTTCGCTCCTCCCATTCTTTCGTCTTTTTTGCAGTGTGGCATGGGGCTCCATCTTCCATGAACAGGCAGCTGTCTTTTTCAATTTGACCGCTTGAGAATATTGGCATAAGTCCTTCTTCAAGGATAGAAATGTAGGAAACGAATATTAGTCATAATAATGGATGCATACATTTTACCATAAAATTAAGGCTCTCTCTCTCTCTCTCTCTCTGACCATAAGTTTTACGAGAAATGAGGTACAGCAATTAATTGATAAGATGAATAAATACAAATCACCTGGTCCCGACTTATTTCTTCCAAGGGTATTAAAAGAGGTTAGCCACAATGTTGTTGACGCCTTAGTAACCATATTCAAACAATCAATCGAGTTAGGGAAAGTTCCAACCGACTGAAGTTAGCAAATGTAACACCTATCTTTAAAAAGGGTGATAGGGAAAATCCTTGTAATTATCGCCCAATCAGTTTAACATCAGTTGTCGGTAAACTGTTGGAATCCATCATTACAAAACGTATTGTGTATCACCTTGAATCTAACAATCTAATTTTTTATTCTCAACATGGATTTAGGCGACATAGATCCTGTCTGACAAACCTGTTAAGAGTTTTTCCATAATATGCATACACTGTACGATGCAAGTAGGGCAATAGACATAGTGTATCTCGACTTTCAAAAAGCCTTTGACAAAGTCCCTCACGCTAGATTGATAGCTAAAGTCAAAGGACTAGGAATCACCGGGCTCGTTTCCAACTGGATTGAGGATTGGTTAAAAGATAGAAAGCAGAGAGTGGTAATAAATGGAGTGGCTTCAGAGTGGGCGCCCGTCACCAGTGGTGTCCCACAGGGTTCCGTGCTGGGTCCTTTACTTTTTATCATCTATATTAACGATATAGACGTCGGGCTTCTAAGTGCAATCTCCAAATTTGCAGACGATACGAAATTAGGAAGTAGTGTAGGTACTGGGAAGGGGGTAAGAACGCTTCAGAACGATCTTGACAGGTTGGGCGAATGGTCTGCTACTTGGCAGATGCCATTCAACTTGGACAAATGTAAGGTAATGCACATAGGTTATAAAAATCCAAAGACCGATCACTCTCTCTTGGGAAGGAACTTGACTGAGACCGATCTAGAGAAAGACTCGGGAGTCTATATCAGCAACGATCTGAAACCGTCGAAGCACTGTGCAGAAGTCGAAAAGAGGGCCTTAAAATTATTAGGTTATATTAAAAGACAGTTCCAGTTTCGGAACAAGGAGACTGTAATGTGTCTTTATAATTCTCTAGTCAGACCTCAACTGGAATACTGTGCGCAGTTTTGGTCTCGATCCCTCAGGAAGGACACAGAAAGGTTAGAAAGAGTGCAAGCAAGGGCTACAAAATTGATCCCTTCAATGAGAATGCAAAGCTACCAACGGAGATTGGAGCGCCTAAATCTGTTTAGCTTAGAGACGAGGAGGTTGCGAGGTCAGCTTATTCAAGTCTTCAAGATGCTTAAAGGAATAGACAGGGAAGATTACAGAAACTTATTCTCACTTAATGCCAATCCGACAAGAAATAATGGGTTTAAACTGGAACTAAAGACATTTAGGACCTCTGTCTGCGGAAATTTCTTTTCCTATAAAATAGTTAATACTGTATATGGAACCAACTTCCCTCAGAGGTTGTTTCCAGTCAAAGTGTAAGTGTGTTCAAAAATAGGCTAGACAAAGTACTGAATACTCTCATAGTTTAAGATTAAAACATAACAAAACTCTGCAGGAGTTCGCTTGCACGGTGTCTCTGTGAACAAGCTAAATATAGAGCTATTTATATATTCTCCACTTTCCTGTAAAATTTCCTTGGCTACTTTTTCAGGGTCAAGGTATTTTCTTCAACCTTTTTCTGTACCTGCCTCTGGCAGGGAGGGAGCGGAGGGTGGGGAGAGAGCCTTCTATTTTTCTATCCAGTTTTCTACTACTGCTAGGATAGTTGAAAGAAAAATAAACTTTTAATAACAGGAACCTCCCAGAGTGGACCAAAAGGTCAAGGTCAAGGTCAAGGTCTCTCTCTCTCTCTCTCTCTTCTCTCTGTTCTTTGGTGACCAATTGATGGTGCTTGGCTGTACTGCTCTGAGGTGAGAGAGCTTTACTGCCCAGCTGGCTGCCAGGCCAGCGTAAAGTCTCGGGCGTAGCCTCTGGGTCTGGTGGGATATCCCTTGAACACTGGATTCTAAGAGTCTGGCCGCTTGTGAGTGACTAGTAAGACTTAGTAAGGGGCTGCATCTCGCTGTCGCTCCTGGCGGAAAATCCGTGACGCCTGCGTCGCGAGTGTTTGTCAGTTGGTAGCTGCGACACGTTTGGGACTGTCCGGCCCTGGGGAGACCTTTGGTCGGTGCGGCAGCAGGAGGTGTAGTCTTCTGGAAGGTATGAACGTCACTTGCAAATAGGTGGATGCGTCCACGCGCGGGATGAATTCACCGCCCCCCCCCCACTTTTTTTATATACTGGTCAGAACGTTTTTGGATAGTTTTCATTGCTAGAACGCTTTATCTTATTCAGAGTATTCAAAAAAAAAAAAAAAAAATATGGCAGGGCCAGCTAAATTGAAAGCAGAATGCTTTAAATGTAAAGTTAATCATTGGTGCGTTGACTTCCCTGAGGGTAGTATCAGCGATATCACATCCCTTAGTGTATGTTTGTTTTGTAAACTTAGAGACAACCACGAAAAGGAAGTTAAAGAGCTAAAGGAATTAGTAAAAAAGCTTGAAGCTAGGGTCGTAGCACTGGAAATCCAACCCAGTGGACAAGATCAAATTAAAAACACACCAGCAGATTTAAACTAAGATTAAGTATCTAGAACAAAGGGAGGGCGCAAAGAAGGGGCTGATAGAGAAGGGTGGGAAGGGATCGATAGAGAAGGGTGGGAAGGGGCCAATGAAGAAAAAGGGTGGGAAGGGGCCTACTGATGGCCCAAAGAAACCGAAGGATGTAGCTACCAGTCGGGGTGGGTCGGGTGGTGTAGCTGCGTGTATGGGTGGCGACGGGTTTCGAAAGGTCTCGGGCAAGAAGGCTGCGAAGCCGAAGCCTGAGACCCCAGTTGCCCCTGTCAAGACCTCTAACCGCTCTAGTCTCCTGTGCTCGAAGGAGGAAGACACCGTTTTGATTGGGGACTCGCAGATCAGGGGCCAGGAGAAGTACTTTGTTTCTGCAAACCGGGATGGGAGGAAGGTAAGGTGCTTACCTGGGCGGGGAACGGCGCACTTAAGGAAGGAGGTAGAGAAGGTGCGCGTGGCTAGTCGGAGGGCTGCGATCGTTGTCCACGCTGGTGGCAATGACCTGTTCCTCAAAGGCGGTGGGGTAGGTCTTACAGAAGGGATCACCACCGAGATCATGTCTCTTGCGGATGATCTAAAACTGAAGACAGGCAGGGGAATGTTAATTGGTATTTTACCGCGAATGAATGCCAGTGACCACGCGCTCAGTAAGGTCATTGGCATCAATGAGAGGGTACAAGACTTGTGCGTTCCGCTGGGCGTGAAGTTTATTGACCCCTTCGATGCATTTTCGGGTAGGTGGGACCTTTACCAGAGGGATGGTGTCCACCTCAATAACAAGGGTAAAGGTGTGCTAGGCGCGCTGCTCGACCGGCACCTATACAGAATGGTGAGATCGAGTCCGGGGAGAGATGATGGGCCCCCACCGGGGAGAGATGAGGATGAACCGGTGGCGGACGTACCTTCAACTGAAGGGTGCGTCGAAGTACAGGTGGGTGACCCTCCTCCTACGTTGGAGGGGGCTCAGTCTCCTGCGGAAGTTGCCCCCTCGTTAGTGAGGGGCTCTTCAACTCCCGACAGCCCTGGCTGTTCGGGAAACGGGTCGTGCTAGGGGGCGGTCAGAATAGGGGTGGCTCCCTCCGTGCAATGCTTTTTAATGCTAGGTCAATTAGGAACAAGTTTTACGAGCTACGGGCGCTCTTAGCATCAGAATACCAGGATATCGTTGCTATCACCGAGTCCTTGATTCATACTGATCGTAGGGACTACGTTGGGGAGTTCGAAAATCCCGGGTATAGAATGTTTCGCAAAGACCGCACCCGTGGGGAGGGGGGTGGAGTACTAATATACGTCAGGGACACGTTGAGTCCGGTTGACTGCCAGTTCCGATCGGAACGGGAGCTGCTTGGTGTCGATCTGAACGTGGGGGGGACGAACTATAGGTTAATCTTGGTGTACAGACCTCCGCATCTCCTCCCCGAGGAGGATACAGCCCTGTACACCGAACTCAGTAGCCTGCTAGGTGATAGGGTGTGTGTAGTTTTAGGAGACTTCAACTGTCGCGGCATAAAGTGGGAAGACAGGACTGCTGATGCTGAAGGGAGGAGGCTAGTTGTCTTTGCTGATGAGAACTTCCTCACTCAGTGGGTCAACGAGCCTACACGAGGCGAAAACGTTCTAGACTTAGTATTCACGACCGAAGACCTCGTCACTGGCCTCACCGTTGACGAATCGTTGGGCGGGAGTGATCACGGTCTGATTAGGTTCCGTGCGCGTGTCCCTCGGGTGAAGCGTAGTAACTCGAGAGGCAGTAAGCTCGATCTCCGGCGGGCGGACTTTGTTAGCCTCAGGGATAGCGTAGGTGAGATGGGGTTAGAGGTCGGCGGCGATGTTGAGCGGGTGTGGAGTCCATTCCGGGACGAGTTTATGGTGCTGCAGTCTGCTGCCATACCCTCAAAACCGGTCACACCTGCTTCAACGCAGCCTAAGTGGTTCAATTGTGACATCGCTTTGGCTATCCGAAATAGGAAAGTAGCGTATAGGAGGGCGAAGGCCAATCGTTCCCACGAGAACACTGAAGCGTATGTCCGACTGTGTAGGGAAGTGAAGGCAAAGGTTAGACTAGCGAAACGTAACGAAGAACTACGGGTGGCAAGCCTCTGCAAGGGGAACCCTAAGGAGTTCTTCAGTTATGTTAATAGTAGAAAGCCCATTAGAAGCATGATAGGTCCACTAAAGGACCGAAGCGGCGTTCTGCGGACCTCCGACGTGGACATCGCTAATGTGCTTAATGAGTACTTTGCGGGAGTGTTCACCAGGGAGGATACCCGCGTCATCCCCGAGCCAGGCGTGAGGCACGAAGGTGCTGGCCTGGATAGTGTTCGATGTACCGCGACAGTCATCGCCGATAGAATAGACAAACTGAGCGCGTGTAAGGCTCCTGGGCCAGACCAGTTTCTCCCCAGAGTGTTGCGAGAAGTGCGCGACCAGGTGGCTCCCCACCTGGCTGCAGTCTTCAACAAATCGTTGGAGATGGGCCAGGTGCCTGGTGACTGGAGGGAAGCCAACGTGATCCCTATCTTTAAGAAAGGGGATCACGAAAGTCCAGGGAACTATCGTCCCATTAATCTCACTTCAGTTGTAGGTAAATTATTAGAAGGGATAATAGCTGATAGGATCGTTGACCATTTTGATTCCTACAAGCTGCTTGGGGACTCCCAACATGGGTTTAGACGGCATAGGTCGTGTCTCACCAACTTGCTCGAGTTTTTCCACGTCATGTTGAGTGAGTATGATAAGAGTAGGGCGATTGATATACTTTATCTCGACTTTCAGAAAGCCTTTGATAAGGTACCTCACCGCCGGCTAATGGCGAAAGTGCGCGCGCTGGGTATCGGTTGGGAAATAGGTAGGTGGATTGAAAACTGGCTGAGGAATAGGCGGCAGAGGGTTGTAATTAAAGGGGCTAGTTCGGGTTGGGCCTCGGTCACTAGTGGGGTTCCTCAGGGTTCCGTTTTGGGGCCACTGTTGTTTATCATTTACATAAATGATATCGACGGTGGCATCGTCAGTCGGATCGCCAAATTCGCTGATGACACCAAGCTTGGGGCCAATGTTGGGACGCCCGAAGCGATCGAGGAACTGCGTGCGGACCTAGGTAGGATAGGAGTGTGGTCCGAAAAATGGCAAATGCCGTTTAACGGGTAAATGCAGTGATGCACATTGGCTACGCCAATACCAAGTCGGACTACTCGATGTTGGGTTATAATATCGAGGTGACTGATTTAGAAAAGGACTTGGGTGTGCTAATTAGCAGCGACCTTAAGTTTACGAAACAGTGTGTAGAGGTGGAAAAGAAAGCCCAGAAACTATTGGGTTATATCAGGAGGCAATTTCAGTTTCGGAACAAGGAGATTGTGCTCTCACTGTACAATTCCCTTGTTCGGCCGCACCTGGAGTATGCTGTGCAGTTCTGGTCGTCCACCCTCAGGAAAGATATTGAGGCTGGAGCGAGTGCAGGCGAGGGCCACAAAGTTAATCCCTTCCGTTAGGCATATGGGTTACAATCGACGGTTACACGCCCTGAACTTGTTTTCGCTTGAAACTCGGAGGCTGCGCGGTCAACTGATCGAGGTTTTCAAGCCCTTACGCGGGTTGAACGATGTCGATTTTAGAAGTATGTTTAGTTTAAATGATAACCCAACTCGTAACAATGGTTGGAAGTTGGATTTGAAAAGGTTTAGGACTAGTGTGTGTGGGAATTACTTTACGTATAAGATCTGTGACACATGGAACAGGTTACCTTCGAAAGTTGTGAACAGTTCCTCTGTGGATCAGTTCAAGAAAAGGTTAGACCAAATCTTGCACACTATTTGTGTGTGTACAAAATTTTCCCTGGCACCCGTTGCCATTGGTACCTCCTCGGTATGGGCCGCAAGGCCTTTTGAGGTCTCTCTCTCATATATATATATATATATATATATATATATATATATATATATATATATATATATAGGAATGAACTTAGAATGGTTCCCTGAGTTTTTTATGATACACACAGACTGTGCCTGGAACAAGGAACCCTAGATCCATGTCCCAAAGCTGGATCCTGTCTGCTTTGCAGATAGCTGGTGAGGGAAGCTGTATTTATGGGACCTCTTTGCGAGACCCGTTGCCCACGTCGGGCTTGCATCATGAAAAAGAAAAACTATGGTATTTGTCATTTACCATTACTTATTCGGACTATAGTGGGTTTAATTATCCCAGAAGAGTTCCTTGTTCCATGCACAGTCTGTGTGTATCATATATATATATATATATATATATATATATATTATATATATATAATATATATATATATATAATTTAGGGTGGTCCACAGAATGGGGTAAAAAATCGAAGTTCAATTTTCTTTCCTCCCAGGCTATAATCTGGTTCCTTTTAGCTAAAAAATATTTCATGTAAAATTTAAGGCAAATCGAATAACTTTTAGGGGTGGCTCAAAGCTATTTTTTGTATACCATTATGCCCTTTATTAATATAGTGAATAATTAAAAGAAACATTATTTACAGATACATTAACTAATGATTATTTTTCTTTCAGATAGATTTATTAAATTTACAGGTTTTGCAATGTCAAATAAACGTACATTTTACTTAATGAAAAAGTCAGAGGAAACAATCACTGGAGCCAAGCTGCCTTCCCGTGGCCAGGTCCTCCGCATGTTCCTCCACCATCATCAAGTCTTGAAGATCAAACCTAGTTCAGAAGCTGTTTTTGAAGAATTCTCTCTTCTGGGAGAGCCCCCGAATCCCTACTCAAAGGAAAGACCACATTCTTCACAAAATTCAGGCTCTACACTTGGAGTGGAAAGCGATTAAGAAGAATGCTGGGAGGAAAAGCAACTCTGTTAGAAAAAGAGAAAACCTTTCAGGAAGAAATGGAGAACCTATTTGATGTCGCCCATGCTGATGCCTTTACCTTAATCAAAAATGAAGAAGACCGGCAGTTCTTGATCCAACAAAGGAAAGCGGGATGAGTGGGATCAATGGTCTCTGCAGATATGGTGACTGACAAGGCAGAAAAGAGAGCTGCTGAGAAGCAAATGAAATTGGTAAATAGGAAGCGGAAAGCTGAAGAAGAAAAATATGCTGCTTCACAGGAAGTTATGCTAGATCAGGGAAGTTCTTCTTCTGAGTCTTTATGTGAGTCAGAAAGAGAAGATGAAGATTACCTTATTAATCCCCCATCTACCAGCGGACCAACTCCACCAAAGAAAAAGGCAGCAAAGAATATCATATCTCCTGAATTGGCTGCTGCTCTGGACAGGACTGGCATCAGTGACAGGAGGGCCACCTTTGTATTAGCTGAAACTGCATCTAGCCTTGGTCAAGATCTTTCAGAGGTGAAAATCTCTCGTTCTTCAATCAAAAGGCACCGAGAGAGGCATTGAAGGCAAATAACCCATGCCATTAAAGCTAGCTTTAGTCCAAGTATTTCGATTGTCCACTGGGATGGGAAGTTGATCCCTAATCTACTTGCCAAGAATGAAAAGGTAGACAGACTCCCAGTCCTTGTCTCTTCAGTTGAATCAGGTGATTCAAAACTGCTTGGTGTTCCCAAACTACCAAGTGGAACAGGGGAAGCTCAATCAGCTGCAGTGTATAATCTTCTTTCCGAATGGAACATAGATAAGTCAATAATCGGAATGTTATCAGATACTACAGCATCAAATACAGGAACAAACAGGGGAGCATGCGTTCTTCTGGAACAGAAACTTGGTCAACCACTCTTCTATTTTGCCTGTAGGCATCATTGCATGGAAGTCATGTATGGAGGAGTGTTTGAAGCAGTCCATGGTTCATCTGCCCCTGAGCCACTTTTGTTCAAAAGGTTCCAATCTATGTGGGACTACATTGATTTAAAAACCTTCTCTACATCACAGGATGATGATGAGATGAAGGAGTAAGTTGATCCTTTCAGAAATGAAATAATTGCCTTTGCCAAAGAACATCTGGCCACTGGAAATTTTTGAGATGACTATAAATAGTTTTTGGAACTTTCTTTGATCTTTCTTGGTGAAAAAATTGAAAGTTACACATTCAAACGTCCTGCTGGCACGCACTATGCAAGGTGGATGGCTAAAGTTATCTATGCCATCAAAATGTGGCTTTTTCGAAATCAAATCACCCTGACTCCTCGAGAGAAGAAGGACCTGAAAACCCTTACCCTTTTTGGAGTCCTAATCTACTTAAAAAGCTGGATCACTACTACTATTCCATCACAAGCTCCGAAGAATGATCTGGATCTTATCCAAAAGTTAAAGGACTATCATGACCAGAAAGTGGCCAAAGCAGCTCTCAAGAAATTTGAAAACCACCTATGGTACTTATCAGAAGAGCTGGTGGCCCTTGCTCTCTTCGATCAAACTGTTGCACCAGACACCAAGGGAATCATGGTCCAGTGTATGAGGGAAAAGGAGGGGTCATTAGACTTCTCAAAGAGAAGAAGACTCAAGGAATGCAAAGCAACACTGAAATTAGAAACTCTTGCCACAAAGAACTCATTAAAGCTTCTTAAGGCCCTACCGATCAATATTAGTTTTCTTGATGATGACCCCAGCACCTGGGAGGAGAATGAAAACTTCCAAGAAGCTAAAAGAATCATAGGAAACATCAAAGTAGTTAATGATCATGCTGAAAGGGCAGTAGCTCTCATTCAGACCTTCAGCGGAACTCTGACGAAAGGAGATCAACTCCAGTTTCTCTTAAGTGTGGTGGATGAGCACCGAAAGAGGTTTCCTGATTCTAACAAGTCCACAATCTTAGCTGGGCAACAATGAGTGGCCTGGTCAGCCATGATACCCCCGCCAACAAGCGGATAATACCCATATATATGGGGGGGACCCAGAAGCCATGAATGTGGACTTCTGGGGGTAGTTGAGCCACCTCTAAATATTAACCGATTGAACCCAAATTTTGCTCAGAGAAGTTTTTTGGGAAAAGGAACCTAATGAAACCCTGGGAGGAAGAATTTAAAATACTTCCATTTTGTGGACCACCCTAATATATATATATATATAATATATATATATATATATATATATATAAAAATGAATATTCATTTTTACTCCTTGGGCAGACTGACTGTCCGACTCGTAGTCATGAAATTGAAAACAAATGCGGCTTATCAGCAGTGTTGCCAACTACATATAATAAAAATACATTAACGGTTATTATGGCCTTCAGTCAGGGTTGTCGAGTCGGAGAGTCGTGGAGTCGCACGTTTCAGGGCGGAGTCGGTAAAAAACTTCCGACTCCAATTTCTGTGTCCTGTGTCACCCTTAATTTCTAAATCCTAAATACTAACATTTAGGTTTAGTTTTTTTGGTCAATAAACCTTATTCATTGATAGCCCCTAGATTAAGTTTTTTTAATATTTTTTTTTTACATTTTCAGAATATACAATTAATATTTATTTAAATATAAAATATAAAATTTCACACTTAGTGTGGTGGTGATGAAATGTCTTATTATTATGATAATTATAGAGTGAAACACTAGAGGAGTCGGAGTCGTATATTTAAAATGTGAGGAGTCGGAGTCGGATTTTTTACAATGTGTGGAGTCGGAGTCGGAAAATTTTGGACCGACTCCACAACCCTGCCTTCAGTACCGGCTATTTTAAGTGTACCTGAGGTAATTTATGTAATTCTTTTTAGCCAGACCCCAAAAAGGAGGACAAATTAACGTCCAGCTCAAGGTGGCTCCGGATGGAGGACAGAGTGCTCAAAAGGCGGACTGTCCGGCACCGTCTGGCCACCCTAACCCAAACCCAATGTCGCTTAACTTCGCTGATCTCCGGGAAGCGGCGTTACGACATTGGCCACGACGTAGCCCATATATACATATATATATATATTAATGCCAAAATTAAGATTGAAAATAATAAGAAAGGAAGCAGAAGCGTAGAAAATATCGTATGTAAATACTACGCGAAAGGAAACTGCAGATATCGGGATGGGCAATGCATATATGCACATCCCACATTATGCAAAACGCATTACACAAGTGGATACTGCAAATTTTGTAAAAAATGCATGTTCCACTATCTTACGGTCTGCAACACTTATGAAAGATATGGGAGTTGCAAATACGAAAAAAAAATGCCAATACCACCACCCTCAAAGGAACGCAAAGAGGGAACAGAAAAAACGAACATTAAAGAAGAGTGCCAATTTTTTAGACGCAGCCAACATATTTCAGCTGCTAAATACTATCCAGCAATTACAAAACCAGCTGACAAATATAAATATAGGAATCCGAGAGCCGGACAGAAGGTACGAACAAAGGCACTTCATTCGTTATCGGGACAACAGGTACCGACAAAGATAAAGACGTAAAATCTCGGAGGACCACAAGGCAACGAAACCGGCACCCCCATTGGAAAACAAATCGGAACCACCTGAATGCGAAAAAAAAAAAAGAAAAATAATAAAAATAATCCCAGCCAACATACAGGGCCCTAAATCAAACCATTCCACGAACAAAGTTGTATACCTGAAAGGACTCGTGCAAGAAGCCGGAGCAGACTTTGCATGCCTCACGGAAACTCATCTAAAGGAGTGCCAGGCGAACTGTGAAAATTGCGAGTCCTGTACTGACAAAAAAGAAATACAAATTGACAACTATAACATCCTCCGAGCCGACAGAACAGTGAGACGTAAAGGGGGATGTGCTATTTACACACGCGAAAGGCACATAGCAGAAATGGCTATAAGTACCTCAAACAACTACGTAGAATGTGTAGCAGCAAAAATTGAAAAATTAAATATGGTACTAATTGTAATGTACAGACCCCCAAAACACGCCAACCTCAAAATCTTCAGATTCCATTACAGAGGTAAGAAACTTGGTAAAAGATCTACTCTCTCCACCGCCAAATATTTCTCTCTGTGGTGATTTTAATTTCCCATTCATGAAATATAAAAGGATAGGAAAAAATATATGTATACACCAGGACAAGCGGGGCACACGAGAAGACCAGGAGCAGGTAAAAATGCTACTAGCTTTAGCTGATGAATTTATGTTAACGCAAGAAATAACAGAAAACACAAGAAAAAACAACTGCCTAGATTTGGTATTAACAAACAGTAATCTAATTGATAATGTACAGGGTGGGCCGTAAGTTTCCATACATAGGAAAAATAAACATTTTTTTATGGACAACCATTTTTATTTATATATGCTCTACATGGTTGCCATTGTTTTGAAAACACATTTCAATACGTGTTCCCCACTGTTGATGAACACGCATTAGCACAGTTGACGTTATGCTTGTAATGGCGTTGGTGATACGTTCCTTTAGATGATTTATGTCTCGTATCTTTTCCTGATACACCATGGCCTTCAAGTGCCCCCAAAGATAGAAATCAAGGGGGGTGAGATCTGGGGATCTGGGAGGCCACTCCACAGGACCAATTCAATTCGTTGCTCTTTCGTCAAACGCATATTCTTAGGGTATCTGAAACATAAAAACAAACGTTTAATTTTTCCTATGTATGGAAACTTACGGCCCACCCTGTAGAAATATCCCCAACTATGATATCGGACCACATCATCATTGAAATAACTAATATAAAGGCAACAGGAAAGGAAAGAACACGCACAACAAAGAAGCAAATTCGAAATTTTTAATTTTCACTCCAAAGCTATAAACTGGGAAGCTGTGTGACATCCAGCATGCAAGTAATAGATTGGAAAACCATTTTCGAGGCCAAGACAACGGAGGAGAAGACGTTAGAAATCGCGGAAAAACATGTCCCAAAGATACAACAAAGAAAGAGAAGCAGGTTCGAAAGACAAAAGATGGCATTGTTCCGAAAGAGAAAAAGAGTGACTGCAAAATTAATTGTAAAGATGACAATATCAGAAAAATATTAAATGATAAACTACAAAATATCGATGTCATACAGGAACTAATCGAGAAGCATACAGAAAAAGAAGAAGCTATGGAAGCGATAGAGAGTAACTACTATTATAATTTCGCAAAAAAGTCTAAAAACCATACGACTTTCGGACCTTTAAAAAATGAGAACAGTGATTTATCTAATGATCTAACAGAAGTATCTGAAATTTTAAGAGCTCAGTACGAATCATCTTTCAGTATCCCAAAAACTGACAAATTGATTGATATGCGATAGAAACGCGTTCTTTGAACCACAAGGGGAAAGTATAACAGGTTTCGACTTTACGACGGATATTACACAAGCTAGAGGGCAACCAAAAACACACACAGCGGCAGGACCGGATAAATGGAATGCCACACGATCAAAAACGGCAAGAATGCAATCGCTGAGCCCCTATACTGGATATGGAGACGGTCACTAGACACGGGAGAAATACCGGGCATCCTGAAGAGCGCGAACATAGTCCCAATATATAGGAGGAGATCGATCCGAGGCCAAAAACTATAGGCCAGCATCGCTTACATCCCCCATCTCACTAAAATATTTGAAAGAATAGGTAGACAGAAAATCTCTGGCTTTTTGGAAACTCAGAAAAAATTCAATGATAATTAATCAACACGGGTTTCGGTCAGGCAGATCATGCCTATCACAATTAATGGAACACTACATCATCATTATTGATTCACTTGAAAGTAATGAAAACTATGATGTACTATACAGACTTTGCTAAAGTATTCGACAAGTGTGACCACGGAATCACAATACATAAACTGAAATATATGGGAACAGGAAAAGTAGGGAAATGGATATATAATTTCCTTAGTGAGCAGCGGCAAATCATTACAGTACAAGGAGTATCTTCATCAGAATCGGAGGTCCTCAGCTCGGTACCACAAGAAACAGCATTAGCTCCACTACTATTCATAATCATGCTAACTGACAGATGAGGACGTTACCAGAGACATCACAGTAACATCCTTTGCGGATGACAAAGATCAGTAGAAAAATAAGAAACCCAGAAGACATAGGATCTCTATAAACCGACAAACAGAATCCAAGTGGACGGAAGACAACAATATAAAGTTTAACACCGAGAAATTTCAGCGGAAAAAGAGAAGACCTAAAATCCATAGAATATTATACCCAAAATGGACAGGAAATTCAGAGAAATTCCAGAGCAAAAGATTTAGGGGTTGTAATGGCAGATGATGTGAAATTTGAAACACGAAATAAGATAGCAGTAAACGGAGCAAGGAGAATAACGGGTCAGATACTGAGAACCTTTAAACGAAGGGATAGGAATGTAATGATTCCTCTACTGAAAACCCTGATAATACCCAAATTGGAATACTGCTCGGTCCTAACATCCCCATATAAAAAAGACGACAGTGGACAGCTGGAAGGGATGCAAAGAACTAAATTACTGGGAAAGGTTACGAGAACTAGACCTATATTCACTGGAAAGGAGATATACACACCATTATTTACACTTGAAAAATAATGGAGAAACTAGTCCCTAATTTTACTCTGAATCCTGTAACTCCCCAAACAACGGTGGAAAGTAGAAGCAGTAGACTGTTGTATTCCCAAATTGAAGGCGAGACAGGGAACATCCTTAACCCTGAAAGGAAAGTTTTGTAGTGAGAGGGCCAAAACTGTTTAATCAGTTGCCCAAAGACCTAAGAAACACGAAGGGAGTTGCAGTGAAAATCTTCAAAAGAAGACTAGACGCCTGGCTCAGAACAATCCCCGATGAGCCGGGCGTACCTGGCTATGTGAGGTGGAGAGCGCAAGAATCCAACTCAGTACTTCAAGCCAAATCGAGAGGAGGGGCGACAAGCTTGACCTTCGCGAAATGAGAAATCATCGCGCGAAACCTTGCGAGATGGTATGGTAAGGTAAGGTTATATATATATATTTTTTTTTTTTTAAGTTCGGGAAGAACCGATTCGCCTCTATTTAAAAGGGCATATCTCGGCGGAAAAACAAAGAAAAAGTGAGAGGAAAGACAGAGGAAAAAGAAAGGGTGGAGGGGACAGTCGAAGTGGAAAAAGACCAAGGATGACAAGGACTGCAGGGTCGAGCCCCATCATCCTTGGGTGCTAGGGCCGGGAGGGCGCACGTGAAACCTCCAGGAACAAGCACGTACAAACGAGCACTAGCTTAGAACCCCCTTGCGGGGATATATATATATAATATTTATTTATATATATTTATTAGTTTATACATCCTTTTTACAAGTTTTCGATAATTCATGAAATTTTTAAATGGAATATTTATATTCCTGTGCGTTCTGTTAACAGTCGTTTTGTCAACTGAATGGAATGCTGAAGATGAAGTATATTTATTTTATTTTTACAACTCTTGTTGAGCCAAATCATGCACCTAACATTTCTTCCTCTCCTCACACTATCAATAGAATTCAGAGGAACAGAAGGGATTCCAGAAGAATAAAACTCTTTTCGCCCAAAACTTGCCTCGATGTGAAATTACAGTCTTTCACCGACTTTGTCACATTCGTAGACTAAAAGAATGCGTTAATTTGAGTTTGTGACCCACACTTGGCTAGGCCTACTTCGTAGTTCATGGCTTAGCCATTTGTCTGAACACTCAATAGGGGCAGCAGGTCCTAACTTCTGGCTTATACCACGAATCCAGCCCACAATTCCAAAATGGCAATGATTGAAGGTCAATTCTTTACTTAAGGCGTAAATTTAATAGGCTATCAACAAAATAGATCTTATTTTATACAGGTAGAATGTTGTGTTGTGTTGTGTGTTCCCAAACTAAAAGCCGGACAAGGGACACCCTCGCCACTGAAGAAAAATAGTTTGTTTGTCAGGAGCCCAAGACTTTTTAATCAGCTTTCGAAAGACCTCAGGAACATCACAGGTATCAAAGTCGAAATCTTCAAAAGAAGACTAGATGCCCGGTTATGTATAACGGAGATCGCAAGATCAACTCTCTCCTCTATCAGGCCAGGACGAGAGATGGGCCACCAGCTTGACTTTCATGTGGAGGGAGACCGATGCACAGAACTTTTACTAGGTTTATATGGGCCTAAATGATGCAATTAATTCTTGATATACCTTTGACTACAGACAAATTGTTTTAGAAAAAATAACGTGTTTTGATGTAAAGAATGAGGCAACTTGAGTTGAGTTCAAGTCAGTTGGGTGAAAAGAAAAAGGCTTAAGTTAACTCCTCACAACGTATTGTACAGTATATGATAAGCAATCACCTTGTATGGGCGAGTAATAAACATTACACGTAAATAAGTTATGTGGATCAACTAAACATTAAATTTTCAAATTATGTATATGAACTTTTAACTCCAAAGTGATTAGGACTATGGACTTAAAGAAAAACAGAGTAAACTAATTACGAACTGATTCTGGGCATTCATCAATTTATCCCTAGGTCTGCATCCCATTTACAAATTACAGTCTGTCATATGTCAAGAACTAAACCTGAAAACCTTAATGAAAACACAATTTTGTCTGCAACGGAAGCTTTGGGTATAATTAAGGATGATTAACGATAAGGTCGAAATTCAAAACTAATCAAAAACAAATAAAATGGGTTCCTAAACGTTAATTTGTAATGCAGAAGAAAATTGACAACCAGTTGAAGTTGGCTCAAATCATTAAGCGGCCCTCACAATTATGGCTAAGTAGGATATAGTCCATTAATAATATGCTACTGTAAGGCTCATTTCCTCTCACCCACCCAAAATGAGATATTTGTAACTACTTTGTACCAATTTCTATACGTCGTGACCAGTGTGTCGCAACAACACTTCCCGTCAATGAACAAAATTACGTGACATTGGGTCTGGGTAGTAGTTGGATGGGAGATCATCCTCCACGTCCAAATTACTGTTATGTAGCGACCCGTGGTTCAGATCCCACGTAAAACTGTAGGTCCCCTCCATCAAGGACTGGGAGAGGAATCACGGGCCCTGGTGCTACTTTTGACTCCGGGCCCCTTTACCCCCACCACCCCTCTTCTATCTTCCAGCTCAGGCCCTGATGCTCTGCCATCTCATGCACCCAGTTCTCTCGGGCCCTGCCCTCCATCAATGACCTTAGATGCTAGGAAGGATGTCAAATAACCCCATCATTATAATAAACGAGCTCTGGTAACTATACTAGACATTATAAAATAGACAACTGTAAGAAGTCTACATTTCATTTTAACCTACTTTATCTATGAGTTCATGACAATGCCCAATATTAACTCAATTCAAGTCAGACACCGTCACCCATAACTACATATCAAACTCAAACCTACCAATCTCTTAAACTTCGGCTCAGAAGTGTGATTTATTTGGGTTAAAATGGCTGGTCATGGCCTAGCCTAATTCAATTAAAACACCTAGGATGTTAGTATATTAAAGTAAAATACATCCTACGCCTACCTTTAATTGCATAAAACAATAAATATTGTTAATAAATTTAAGCATACAGTATTTAGATTTATCAATCCATTATTTACGATTAATAATGCACATCTCGCAGAAAAACCCTCACTTCAAGGTAGTGTAGAGTGCTTCATAGTGTAGAGTTTCTAAATGAATAGTTTTGGTTTATAAGCAAGGAGGGGCTAAAATTTGTTAAACTGTTTTTCTCATACTGTAGTCCAATATGGCTACATCTACAATAAAATTACTCATTTCAATTTTGTGTTGAATTTTCATCCAAATTTTACCAAACTGTACAAATAGCCTATATACGAGTATAACCATCATACCAGTACTTAGTTTAGCCAAATGGAAGTGAAAACCATTGTGATATTAATAGCGCAATGTAACCAAAATGCTTAGGCTTACTAGTACAGTACTGCAAGCATACTACGTAAATTTCTCAAATTTAGTTTTATTTATCTGCTTCAGTGTGAAGTATATAAATTATTAGTTCTGTAAAAATTAAAACACTACCTTTTTTCCCTCTCTCCAGTTCAGAACTCAAAAATATAGACTAACACTAATAAAGGCCAGTACCAGTCCTGGCATATAGCCCTAGGATAATTTCGTCGCATATACTGCCTACATAAAATTATGATAATGGAGCACAATGGAAATTTCTTTTCATTCTCAAAGAAAAATGGTGAAGAATTTGTATTGCATCATACCCAAGAAAGGTCAAATTACACACATTTGGTCAGTTTTTCTTTTTATCCAATTAATACAGTACAATAGGACTAAAGGCATACAACCTAGAGAATTTACTTTTCATACAATTCTAGAGGGTTGTTGTTGTTGGTTAGCCGATCAGCCCACCCTGATCGAGCAAGCCAGCGGCACACAGGTAACCAATCACCCTCTCCGGAGTGGACCAGAGGTTCAGCGCACTAGCAATGTGTTGTGTCAGAGCTGTACAGTCTGTCATAATGTGTTCAATTGTTTGTGGTGTGTCATAGCACAGGTGGCAAGTGTCATCTATAGAATTGTCTAGTCTGTGTTTATAGATGTGTAAATTGGGGTGATGTCCACATCGGAATTGTGCTAAGTTAACTCGATCCGATCTGCTCAGGTTGGTCTCTGACCTGTCAATGAGTGGTGGCTTCGCACCTAGATCGCATTCGGACCGAGTCGTGTCAGTGGTGTGTGTGTGTGTGTGTGTGTGTGTGTGTGTGTGTGTTTCTGTACTGTGTGATGTCTGTGGGGGTGGTATGGAATGGAGTATTTGGTTATAGTGTCACACTGGTGTTACCTTAATGGTGCAAGATGTTGGTACATGATTGTACATGTAGTAGCAAGGGTGTTGTGGGTTAGTTGTCACTGTTGCCATGTATTATGTTCCTCTCATGTTTAAATGTTCCTTAATTTTCAGTATTTTTGTTTGTGTGTGCAGGGGTTCTATTTAGGGATGTACCAGATCACAATATAACCAGATATCTGGCATTTTATTTTTGCAGGATTTTTTTGGCATCTGTATACAGATGCCAAAAAAATGCTTGCTTCAAGTTTTAAATAAGCTTATTTTCACATGGGTACATACTGTTGTACACAATGAATAAATACACAAAGTTAAGTAATTCTATTAAAACTCATCTAACTCTTGAAACTGAACTTATTCTATAGGGTAGTACCTATAGCCTAGTATAAGGTACTTATATACGTACATAGCTTTACCTTTAAACAGGATAGCAGGTTCGAAGTTCTTCACACTTTTGAATGTCCATATAAATTAATTAATTATGTAATTTAATTAAATTACCTATATTATATAATTCTCTGAAATATACAAAAAAAAAAAAAAATTATAATAGGGCCAGATACATATTCGACCAAATAACGGTTAGGTTAGGTTAGATAATTACCAATTTTTTTAAAATTAGCAGACATTATATATCTCAGTAAGAAAAATCTAATGGTATTTTTCTCAACACTAGCTCAAACAGTTCCAAAGATACGATGCTCCAAAGTTTGGTGAAAAAAGATACTTGGTCCAATGAAATGGCTGTAGTGTCTATACTAACTTAATCAAGACTAAAAATCTTATTTTAGGTTAAGGTAGACATGTGTACCCAAAATTGGGTGAAAGGAGAAAAAAATTGGTTGTGACACAAATGACTTACACAAGATCAACGGTCAAAAATAAGATAAACTTTTTTTTTTTTACCACTGAGGTAAAATATTAATAGAAAAGTTGTAGATCTGCTTAAAAGCTTTAAAATAGTGTTTAAATGGTCTCTGCAAGCGCAATAGGAGCAGAGATATTTCATGTTGAAATGTGGTATGACCTTGGAAATTGATTTTTTTTTTTTTTTTTTTTACAAAATTCGAAGGGACAGATCTCCGGAACCATATGACCTAGTGTTGAAACAAGCGTCATTCTGTTTTTCTCAGATCTATAAGTGTGCCAATTTTCAAAAAAATCAGTGATGGTCACATTTTTTTCACTGTTGAACCGACATGGAATGACCGTATCTTTTCTTGACAAAGTCTAATATCTCACCTTTGTTTTCTCTCAGTAAGTTTTCCACAAATATAACAGAAAATGTTTGGGCTATTTACACACCCTCTGGTTGCCATAGTGACAAAATTTCAAGAGAAATATTGTCACTGTGCACCTTTGAATAATAAAGTACAATAACCTCACACGCACTAGACAAACTGACTGATCTCGTGGCTTGTCAATCATTTATATACTAGTGGTACGTTTCTTGAATGTTCTAGGAGATGCTTCTGATCTGAAAGCATTTATTGGCAGTCATTTTTAATCAAAATTTAATAGTCAATTTTAATGAAAATTACTTGCATATGTAATATGACATTTTGTGAAAAATCTGTACATGATGGGAAAAAATTATTATTATTTTCGAAATCAGCGTGAAAAAATTATTATACAAGTGATAAAATATTTCGGCAACAAAACCATCACAGGCCTGTGTTATTTACAGTTTTATGGCACAGGATATAAAATGTTAGACCTAACAAGAATTTTGACAGATTTTATGGGAAACTATTTCACTGCCCTAATTTAAATACATTTAAACAGAGATTATTATACCAGACAAGGCCTTTGGAATAGGGCCTAATAGGCTTAGTTCATATCAGCCAATATTTATCTGCAATACTTGTACAATGTACATTCACCTTTAATTCATTTTAATCACCCCCAATTATCAGAAATATTAATTTTAATGTTCTTAACAAAATGTTCAGTAATACAACTATCGTACCTAATAATTTTGCATATTTGAAATGATAGTATATTCACATTGGGCCCAGATAATTAAGTGTAATGGCACTGTAGGTTTCCAGATCACTTTGTTAACCTAGGTATCTCAAAAGTTTAAAATACCTAGGCTAACAAAGGATTGGACCCACATGTCCTATATATTTTAGCTTGGGATATATAAACCTGACCTTAAAAAAAAAAAAACTTTTTCGGTATTTCCCTGCAATTTTTTATATTTTTCTATATATATATATATATATATATATATATATATATATATATATATATATATATAATATATAAAATAACGCACAGCTTGCCCTTCTAACAAGGAGAGAGAGAATGGTGCAAACATATGCATCACAACATTATGCACATCACCCATCAATAATAAATACAACCACAGTGGTATCACAAGCCGCAATCCCAATACTCCCGAATGCAGCAGCCCAACCAATAACACCAAACAGGAACTAACATCGACCAGGAAACGACCATCATTTAGGAAAATCAAACACAAAAATTAGAAACCCGGTAAATGTATTATATGCAAATATACAAGGCCTCTATACAGACCATGCAGACTGCAAATTACAATACTTGCAAAATTTAGCTACGAAAACCAACATAGATATCATATGCCTAACGGAAACACACCTACATAAGTGTGAAAAAGGCTGTGAAAACTGCATTGAGAATACTGAAATAGCATTGCTGGACTACAACATATACAGAGCAGATAGAGTGGCTAGACGAGGGAGAGGGGTTTGTATCTACATGAAAAAAAAAACGTGAAGTGAAGGTAAACAAATCAAACAGCACAGTTGAAGTTATTATATTAGAAGTAAAAGAACTGAACCTAACCATTATGAACATCTACAGACCACCAAACACCACAAAAAGTTAATTCCAATTTGCTACAAATGAAATAGAAAACATTAAAATTACTTGAAAATCCAGCAACAAATATTCTAATTTTTGGAGATTTTAATTTCCCATTCATATCATGGAAGAAAAATGATGAAGTGATATGATATATGTTGAAAAGTTTCATGGCAACAGTACTAATGATGATAGAACCCAAGCAACAATGTTATTAGATATTATGGAACATTACGCCCTTACCCAGGAAATCTGTGAAGCCACGAGAAAGGTGAACATTTTGGATTTAATTTGGACAAATAACAATGAGATAATAAATAAAAAAGTAACGCACACAAAGTTCTCCAACCATAACCTCATCGATATACAATTGAAGTTAGCACCCAGAGGTCCAAAAACGCATCCTAGAGAGGCAGATAGAATATTTGAAGGCTTAAACATAAATTCAAAGTAAATTGGGAAAATGTAAATAAAGATTTAAAGGAGGTAAACTGGGAAGTGCTACTTCATGAGAAGACTCCACAAGAAATACTATGTACAGTGGACCCCCGATTTGAGTACGTAATCCGTTCCAGCATGGCGTACTCAAATCGAACTTAATAACCTATGGGAATTAATTAATTCGTTCCAAAACCCAAAAATTTCACCCCACCCCTACTTTTTCTATAGAAATTGGCCTACAAAATTTAGTAATTGTATTAAAAATAGACAGAATAGAATACAAAATACATACCGTACAATATAGACAAAATAGAATAATCCTGTAGGAATCTTGCTTGATGTGATGGAAGTTCCAGATGAGGAATGGAGGGGAGGAATTATTGCTTGGAGGGAGAGTCTCCTTCCATGATGATGTCTGGTAACCAGGGTTGTGGAGTCGGTCCAAAATTTTCCGACTCCGACTCCACACATTGTAAAAATTTGACTCCAACTCCGACTCCACCCTGAAACGTGCGACTCCACGACTCCGACTCCACAACCCTGCTGGTAACTCATCAGGGCTTGGCGTTCTTAGGCCCACAGCCAATGACATGGAAGAGGTAGAGGTTGGGGACTTGAAATAAGCATCAATTTTCTGTTGCTTCTGCCTGTTTGCTATGAATGACTTAAAGTAGCTCATGACCTACTCCATTTCTATAATAGCCTCCCTGCCCTTATAAAGCCTGGTAGAGCTCTTAACAGCCCTCGTACCCTTCACAGAATCTTTACAATGCAAAATGCTCGAAATACTGGTCTTAGGAATGTCATATTCCTCAGCTAAGTCTTTGAGACTTTTGCCCTCTTCACTTTTTCTAATAATCTCCAATTTCATCTCTATTGTAAAAAGGCATTTCTTCTTTTGAGAGTCTTTTGATGTAGATGTACGTTTAGAAGCCATCACTATAACAGTACACTATGTCACAATATAAAATACAGTATCAAAGTCACTGCATGTACAAATCACCAAATTTATGCTATATTTTCACTATTTTAAGCTGTAATCAACAGAAACTAACATAAATAAACACCAAGTACAAAGTCAGAAAACAAAATGTACGAAATTCTAACAGAAATCCCTAAGAACACCTGTACTATTCAAAACATTAGACCCTGAATGTTCCCGCAACAAACGCTCTAGACAAACTGAAATGCGTTCAGCATCACCGGCTGGCATACTCAAATCGAGTTTTCTACTCAAGTAGAGTCAATAGGAGCCTATGGACGAGCGTACTCAAATCGGGGGTCCACTGTATAAGAGAGACTGAAACCAAACCTATAATACTGAAACATATTCCAGAGACAGGAAAGAAAATGTAGCAAGCTCGAAAGGAAAATCAGGACACTATTCAGGCAATGAAGACAAACCGTAAAACATCTCACAGATGCAGAACTGATGCAGAGAGACTCAAACTAAAGAGGAAACTTGGTGAAATAGAAAAGGACCTAAAGCAAACATTCATACATAAGATAAATGAGGAGGAAAACAAGGTAGCAGAAAACAAAAAATAACCCAAAATACTTCTACACGTTCGCGAAAAGAAAAATGCAGTGTAAGGAGTATTGGACCGTTGATAGACGGAGAGGCCAAACACACAAATGACCCAAAAGACACAAGTGAACTGCTTAGGAAACAATTTAAGTGTGTTTAGCACCCCAAAGTCCAAGATGGAAGTGGAAAACCCAGACAAATTTTTCAACAGATACAGATTAACCAAGAACAAATTCCAGCACAAACTTATTAATGGACTTAGAGTTCACGGAAGGAGATGTAATTACGGCCTTATCACAGATGTGAGACAATTCAGCACCAGGGCCAAACACATGGAGTGCCACATTTCTAAAGAAATGCAGAGAGAGTATTGCAAAACTGCTATACTTATGATGGAGGAAATCACTTGACACATGACAAATTCCACTCCCCTTAAAGAACGCGAACATTGCCCCCCATATTTAAAAGTGGAAACAGAGCAAGGCACAAAAATTATTGGCCAGTGGCTCTCACCTCACACCTTATAAAGTGTTTTGAACGCATAATTAGAGGCAAAACTACCTACTACCTACAAGAAAAAAGGCTTATACAACCCAAATCAACTAGACCACGGAGAAAATATTAGAAACTGTGTCGAGGACTAAACATGGATGTAATATATACAGACTTTGCTAAAGCCTTCGATAAATGTGACCATGGAATCATAGCACACAAACTTAATAATACAGGAATTACTGGAAAGCTAGGAAGGTAGATATTTAATTTCTTGACGCAAAGAACACAGAGTGGTGGTAAACAGAGTTAAATCGGAAGTCATGAGCTGTCCCACAAGGGACAGTATTAGCTCCCTTGCTGTTCATGATGATGATTGCAGATATTAAGGACAGTATTGTGTCATGCTTCACAGATGACATGATATGTAAGGAAATATTGAACGAAGATGACATAAGAAAATTACAAAATGACATTGAAACATTATTCCAGTGAGCAGAAGACAACAATATGAAGTTCAACGAAGAAAAATTTCAACTTTTAAGATATGGTAATAACAAGGAACTACAGAAAAAAGGGAACAAAATTATGCAAGCCAAACGGATAATGGCAATGACTGTTGCTGTACACCAAACACTATCCAGGCCAGTACCTTTGTGCCTGACATCTGGCTCGGGGATGACGCAGGTGTCCTCCCTGGTGAACACTCCCGCAAAGTACTCATTAAGCACATTAGCAATGTCCGTGTTGGAGGTCTGCAGAACGCCGCTTCGGTCCTTTAACAGACCTATCATGCTCCTAATGGGCTTTCTACTATTAACATAACTGAAGAACTCCTTAGGGTTCCCCCTTGCAGAGGCTTGCCACCCGGAGTTCTTGGTTACGTCTCACTAGCCTAACTTTCACCTTCACTTCTCTGCACAGGCGGACATATGCCTCAGTGTTCTCATGGGAATGATTGGCTTTCACCCTCCTATACGCAGCTTTCCTATTTCAGATAGCCAAAGCGATGTCACAACTGAACCACTTAGGAAAAGTACCTCAAAAGGCCTTGCGGCCCATACTGAGGTGGTACCAATGGCAACGGGTGCCAAGGAAAATTTTCTACACCCTCAAATATTGTGCAAGATTTGGTCTAACCTTTTCTTGAAGTGATCCACAGAGGAACTGTTCACAACTTCTGAAGGTAACCTGTTCCACGTGTCACAGATCTTATAGCAATTTCCACACACAGTCCTAAATGGTTTCAAATCCAACTTCCAACCATTGTTGCGAGTTGGGTTATCATTTAAACTAAACATGCTTCTAAAATCGACATCGTTGAACCCACATAAGAGCTTGAAAACCTCAATGAGTTGACTGCGCAGCCTCCAAGTTTCCAGCAAAAACTGCTTCTAATTGCATTTAAATAGACAAAGATCCTTTTCAAATGAGTGAAGTATGTACCCCACATACAAAAGTAATAGTAATAGATGAAAATTAAAGGAATCCAGGGTTGGTAAAAAAAAATTTTTTTTTTTTTTTTAAAGTTTTGGGTTTTTAATATACAGCCTGTAGGCTTATATATATATATATATATAAAAAAAAAATTGAGGAAATTGAAAACTTTTAGTATTTCTAATATAATTTAAGTGTTAAAAAAATGAAAGCAGAGAAAACAATAGCCTAACCATAAATTAAGAAAATAAACATCTGACTTATGATATGTGCATATAACCAAATATTTAAAAAATAATTCTTTAGCCCATATAGGCCTAGCCTACATGTAAAAAAAAGTTTTGGGTTTTTTATTAAAAAATGTTTTATTTACCAACCCTGAAATACAAAGAGCTTTATCAACTAATTTATTTCTTAATTTCAACTATCAGTCCAAAAGCAGCATGAGATGACAGTTATGAACACTGATGTATTGTTCTGCACATCTTCAGACAGTTCCCTGATAGATCTCCCTCATGCAAGTGGGGTTATGTTTAGATTTATGGAAATACATGCATGCACAAAATATAAATGCAAGGTTGCCTGTATTCTTTTATTTCTTCATATACTTTTTTTTTTTGTTTGTTTTTTTCAAAAATGATTTAAACCATGGTTTGAACCAAACAACCCTGAAGGAATCAAAAGTAATAGTAACAGAAACCCAGTAATTGACTCCATGTCTACTCAGTGTTCAATACAATCAATTATCAATCATTCCCTCCCTATATACACAGTATGTATATGTATATATATATAATTGAAGTCAAGTAGTCCACTCCAGTGTTTTAACTTTCATATACAACTGTCATTTCCGAGTCATTCAGAATTAGGGACTTATTGCATATATTTAACAAACTTCAGCTTTTTAACACTGAACACACATTCTTACTTGCATCACCAGAGATGGGGTAAAAAAAATATTTAGGGTTTTTAGCTATGAAAATTATGTGCAGGAGAGAATGGGATGGGGGAGACAAAGGGTAATCCTGGGGTTTGCTATTTAAGGATGTAGTCAAGCTTCTTACAGTAAAAATTAACTTCCAAATAGACCCACAGTTTGATGGAAAAGTGAAACAAATATAAACTTTTTACTCCTGAAGCCTAATACTCCTAAATCACAAGGATCATATATAGCAAGTGTGGAAAATATTACCCAATTCACAGAGATTTATGTAAACATCACTTAACCTGACAGTGGAGGTTGCATTTGTGTAATAAGCATCATGGCAACTTCTTCCATTAATAAAAAAATTAATAAATACATGGATACTATTTTATATCTAAATGATTTAAAGAGAGTAGGTAAGTAAAGTTTGCAGATGATACAATAGTAGTTGTCCCAGTTACAAACTTACAAATATAGAAAATTCTTATAAACTACATAAAGATCCTGATAGATTAGTTGCCTGGGCTAGTAAATAGCAGATGGAATTCAATGTTCAAAAATGCAGTCATCCATTTTGTTAAAAATAATGAAAACTTTAGCTGAGATGCAAGGAAACTGGTTACAAGATGTTAGACCAGAAAAAGATCAAGACATTATAGTTAATAGCGATCTAAAATTTTCTAAGCAGTGCTTAAAGTCATCTGCAAATTACATAATTCTTATGTTAGGCTTCATTTAGAATGCTGCACTCAAAGCTTGGTACCCTCACCTTAGACATGATATTGATATGCTTGAAGGTGTGCAATGTAGGGCAACCAAGTTTATCCCTAACCTAAGAAGACTGGAATATAGGAAAAGATTCAAAGAACTGGGTATATTTAGTTTTGAGAGACCTTGTATGAGGGGGGGGGATATGATACAAATGTTCAAAATGTTTTCAGGTTTGGACAATTTAGATGCAAGTAACTCTTTCTCATTAGAGGCTGATGGAATAACTTGAGGGCATAGGAAAATTAGAAAGATTTGTAGACTTGATCTATGAAAATACTTTCTCAGTCATAGTAGTAAATTTTTGGAATGACCTTCCATATGTTGTGGTAAATAGTAGCTCATTAGTTAATTTTTTTAAGAAAAATTTGGATGCTTTCATGAATGAAATAGTTTGTAGATTATAAATAGTATACAGTATATTCCTAGCTTGATGTTAATTAACAGACTTGAGATCGACATTTTGCAAGATTTTATTATAAAATATAGCTCATGACTTGGATAACCTCAATAGGCCCCAGTGGCTTAATTTTTTCCAATGAAATGTAATAATACCATTTAGGCATTGACTGGTGGTTGTATCAGTATCAGGCTGATATATTGGTATCTGTACTGATACCAATGGTTAGTTGCTACCGATACTGATAGTTTTTTGTTTCTAAGAATAAAAAAAAATGGGCATTTTCCAAATAGAAACTTCCCAGCTGCTCAAGAAGCTACGTGTGTGTTCACGATTTATCCCAACATTTCTAGAAATTTCCATGACTCATTACCACTTTATATAAAGTGAGCCCATAACCATTGTGGTGTCATTTCCTCAGTTCACAAGTTGTCAATCAGTTCAACAGGACACGAGGTTCAGTGTCCCAGACACAAAGTGGAAGCAGCCCTGGATGCCTATTGGTCGCAACCTCAGATCACTGAGGATAGGGATCCATTCATTTTCTGGCGAGAACATTCTGCTGATTTTCTGGAGATTGCCAAAGTTGCTGAGCAGTGCATGAGCTGCCCCTCTGGATCAGTTGAATCTGAATGGCTTTTCTCAATGGCTGGAGATGTTAGCAATGCGAAACAAGCCAACATCATCCCAATCAACACTGATGAACAAATCATCCTCTCCAAAAATTTGAAGTTCCTCAATTTTGATTATTGAGTGAACTGTTATATTGAGTTACACTTTTTGAATTACATATTGTTTCCATTACACAACTTTTATTTTGCGAATTCCATTTTTTCAAATATATGTTTTGAATTACAATACGTGTCAAATTACATTCTTTGAATCCTATTTTGGACAGATATCACTATCAGCCGATACTTTGCTCTATCAGTATCAGTACTGATACTTTGGGAAAACTATCAGTCAGCCCCTAATACCATTTGGGACTTGCCAATGATCCATACAGAGGGAACTTGTTTAACTTCAAAAAAGTATATATACAGTACAATGAAAAGATGTGCACCAAACTAAGAAAATTAAGAATCATTAGCCTGCTCTCTCAAACCCTTTCAATGCAATTTCAGAAAAGGTTATCTTTAACTTCTTCAGGCCTTTAACTCTTGGTTAACCAGCTTCCTAAGGATCTCAGAAACGTAACAGGGGCCAAAGTTGAAGTCTTCAAGGAAAGACTGGATGCCTGGCTCAGGACAGTACCAGATGAGCCAGGCATGCCTAGCTATGTACGGAGAGCCCAAGAAAGCAACTCGCTCCTCCACCAGGCCAGACCTAGAGGCAGGGCCACCAGCTTGACCTCCGTGTGAAGAGAGACCAATGCACGAAACAACATAAGGTTCAAATGTTTAGTTTATGAGATATCTTTTTTTCAACAAAATAACTTTTTTTGAAGGGGCATTCTATCACCGCCATAACAGGTGGCAGCACCATCTAGTGATGAACTATATAAAAAATTTTGAGGTAGCCAATCACATGACCTAATCCAGCAAATCACCAACCCATCTGCTTCCTCGTTCATATCCTGTTTTCAGTTCAAATTCAGAATCAACATGGCTGTCCAGTGTAGCTAACCAGTGCCCTCCCATTCCAGCTCGCATTTTCACACTTTGTTTTGAAAATAACGAAGCAAGCCTCGATTTTCTTCGCTCACATAGTGTTCTCCCTTTAAATGTAGTGTATCCAATTTGTAGAATTTGGGTCTTGGGGGTATGGGGGCTCTGCCCAAGTAAAGATCACGCATCACAAATTGATCGGTACAAGGTTTTATAGGCCCAGCACCATCTAGTGATGAACTATATAAAAAATTTTGAGGTAGCCAATCACATGACCTAATCCAGCAAATCACCAACCCATCTGCTTCCTCGTTCATATCCTGTTTTCAGTTCAAATTCAGAATCGACATGGCTGTCCAGTGTAGCTAACCAGTGCCCTCCCATTCCAGCTCGCATTTTCACACTTTGTTTTGAAAATAACGAAGCAAGCCTCGATTTTCTTCGCTCACATAGTGTTCTCCCTTTAAATGTAGTGTATCCAATTTGTAGAATTTGGGTCTTGGGGGTATGGGGGCTCTGCCCAAGTAAAGATCACGCATCACAAATTGATCGGTACAGGGTTTTATAGGCCTATTTTTTATTTTTGAATTTCTGACGCTAAAGTGCCAATCAATATCAATCAATTTGTCATGCATGATCTTTACCCCTGAGACCTAAATTATACAAATGATAATGTAATAACATTCATGTTAGGTTAGGTTAGGGGTTAGGTTTACCATGAAACCTAGGTTTTTCTCATGGTTTTTGATGTTTCATGACATTCTTACCTTCATTTTCATTGGAAATGAGGTTTTTCACCCCCCAAAAAAATGATTCCCCAATATTGATAGGGTATATCTTAACAACTGGTGGAAATGAAGGTCAGATTCGCATGAATCACATCAAAAACCATGAGAAAAACCTAGGTTTCATGGGAAATAGCAGTCTGGGCTGAAAAGTAACAATTACCAAAATGAGTGACAAATTTGAATAAAGCGACTAAAACTACCTCATAAAAAGTTATTTTGATTTACAGGCCCAGCCCATGTCATTTAATACATATTGACCACTTAAAGCTTTTAAAACTTTCGGTATTTCTTTACTATTACACCTGTCTCCAATAGAAAGTTTTAAAAGCTGGTTTTCAATGTTATACATGACTTAAATATGGGTATAAAAATAGGTTACATTAGATTAGGTTGTTTTAGGTTAGGTAAAAAAGGGTAGAAAGTTTTAAAAGCTTTAAGCTTCAATAACTAACAAATCATTTGCAACAGAAATGAGGGTTAATATTCGTTTTAATGCTTTGTTCATTTTTGATAGGAGACATTCTATGACAATTTAACATATAAATTCATACTCAGGACACCTTGAAACCTCAGGGAAACTGATAAAAATCAAGGAAATATAATAATTATTTTTTACGAAAAAAAAAAAAATTTAGACGTAAAAAGCAGCCATTATAGGCCATTGACTGAGTGTTTACCTCTTTCTGCTGTTAAAATTTTGCCAGTCCTCGTTCTCTCCAGTTTTATGGGGAGACATCTCGTGGCAAAATTAGGAAACATAGGTCAAATCAGCCAATTAAATCTGGTTTTTGTTTCACGTGACCTTATCCAACCAATCAGAGACGTGCATTTTGAATCTCTCATAATGCATACTCATTCCAAAATGCTTTTTCAGTTTGCTTTTCGCTATGGTTTGTGGAGGTTGTGATTTGGATTACTATCAATTAATATATTACTGAAGTTTTCTTTACCAGTCACGGTGTTTTACCTACTCGTGTTATTTGTCTGCAGTGTGGTCATGAGTGTAATTATAGAGAAGTTGCTGACCAATATTATTGTACAAGATTGACTAGGGACAAGCGCAGCAGAAAAAAGAAGTGTTCCTTCTCCATTTCCTATCAAAAGGGAACATGGATTGAAAAATCCCACCTCAAACTGTGGCAAAACTTATTGTATGTTGGGTTATTCTTGACAAAGCATTCAACACAGCTAGATGCACAACTCCACTTAGCATTGGCTTCTGAGAGTGCGATTAATTGGAGGAGTTTTTGCTTCGAAGTCTGTGAGCATTGGCTAGGTCAACAAGTTCAAATTGGTGGGCCTGGCAAAATCATCAAGATTGACAAGTCAAAATTCAGCAGGTCTAAATATGGACAGGGAAGGAATATTGGCAGTACCTGGATTTTTGGGGCCTTGGAATGCAGTTCCAAAAAAATACTATTGTTTGCGGTTCCTCAGAGAGACGTAACAACTCTTGTTCGCCTGATCCAGCAACATATTAGGCCTGGGACTACAATCTATTCCGATGGAGTAGCGTGCATATTCTCAACTCGGAAATCTAGGCTACATACACTGGACAGTCAACCATTCACAGCAGTTAGTAGAAGACACCATTCACATTCAAAATATTGAGCATTGTTGGAAAGACATGAAGAGCTGGATATTACAGTCTGGCAACAAAACCCAATCCTATTCAAAGTATCTTGCATGGTACTTGTTTAACCATGAATATCCTTCTCAACAACATCTCCACAAATTCCTGTTGGTTGCTGCTGATTTGCACAAACACCCCAATGCTGCTATTTAAGGTAAGAAATTGCGAAAAAACGCGGGTTAGGTTAGGTTTGAACCAAAACACATTTTTCTGATGTTTTTTGGTATGATTTGTTCAAATCTGAACTTCATTTCTTTGGGAAATGAGCCATTTTTGAGAAATTTTCAATTTTAAAATTTCTAAAAAATGGCTCATTTTCCAAGGAAACAAAGTTCAGATATGAACAAATCACACCAAAAAACACCAGAAAAATATGTTTTGGTTCAGAAAGGAGAAAAAGCACTAAAATGAATAATTACCGAAATGAGTATCATTTTTTAATTCAGCACATTGAAAAACATTGAAAAACATTGAAAACCAACTTTTAAAACTTTCGGTAATGGTTCAGAATATAGGTGCCATTTAAGCAAAATTTCAAAAAATACCATAGAGACAAAGTTGTTTCTCTCATTAAAATATGTTGATTGCATGTGTCGCATAGTCAAAAAAAATGAAGTTAGAAAATTACAAAAAACATATTTTTGGGTAGTATGAATCTAGGAAATTTTGAGTTGGCAACCCTACTATCGTATCATTCATTCACTTCAGTTTGAAAATGGCTTCGGTCTGTGACGGATGTGCGGTGATGCTAGTAGACCTCGCATGGTGTTCTCCCTTTAAATGTATGGTGTCCAATTTGTATAATTTAGGTCTCGGGGGTACGGGGACGGCGCTCCCATAAAGATCACATATCACAAATCACAAATTGATCGGTATAGGGTTTTATATTTTTTAGGTTAGTTAGGTTAGGTTTTCCATGAAACCTAGGTTCTTCTCATGGTTTTTGATGTGTTTCATGATACGTATTTTTTCCTCCAAAACATGCTAAAACCATTGGTTTCCTGTTGTTTAGGATAAATCGGACCGTCGCTATTACAGTAAATTATTGCTTGTGCTGTGTTCCCCCACCCAAAACCCCGTTCCCACGGTGGTCCCCCCAGATTGTAGTAGGGGTTGGGGGGGGATCACTTCAAGCAATAATTTACTGTAATGGCGATGGTAACATTCATCCTAAACAACAGGAAACCAATGGTTTTAGCATGTTTTAGTAGAAAAAACAAATTGATGTGGCACCCCTATTCTGAACCATTACAAAACTTTCAACCAGAGACTGGTGAGTAATTTTTTACTATCAGTCCAGTCTCTGGAAACTGAAAATAAAGTTTACCATAAGACTCTCTACATTTTCTTAAACAACTTTTATTAAGTACAATATGAAGGCAAATACCGATTAAAGCCCTAAAATTAATGTTAAGAAATTTTTTTTTTAGCGATAAAATCGCAGATCATGTTTTTGGGAGTGATAAAATGGCTGATCCCACAAAGGTTAGGAAGGTACCGCTAACAAAATTTGGGGGGTTTGACCTGAACTCATAAGATTTTAGTGTCACGATGGCGTCGGTTTGCGATGGTTGTAATTATTCACTGTGTTTAACTTCATACAAATTTTTTGATGATGAAGAGGCTGCATTTAATTTTTATGTAGAACACAGTGTATTGCTAAAAGAATTTATTTGCCCTAAGAAAAACAAGGAAGGTATTGTTTGTAGTAATAAGTGTGTGTTCGATAAAAACAGAAAATCATTTCGTTGCCATAGGTAATAGTAGTACCAAAAATTAGGTTAGGTTGGTTAGGTTAGTATAGTTTTACGATATATATAATATATACAATGTTCGTTTTACTACATATATATAAATGTACATATATACCTTTTAGGTCACTCATGTTAGCTATTTCTACAATTTCCATAATTTATATATCAATGGATTCATTTTTACATCGCGAATGCGCCCTAGATAGTCTCTACTGAAGGAATTACCCATTTTTAGGGTCTTTTTGGTTATTATTCATTTTTTGACCCAGTGACACCCAGCTATAACAGCAATATATATTGAATAACCAATCAAAACTGAATAAGAAAATATATATATTATCTTGTGCAAATTGGTATAAAATGTTTTATTATTAAAATATACTTCCTATTTTTGATGTTTTTTCAATATATATATATTGACTATTTGGTAAATATTTCTTATTTTTGGTGATTCTGGCTACTTCTACATGATTCAATTTGTCCCGTTTTACAAATAAATCACTTTTAGCAATTGTTCATCTGTTCAGTTCAATTTTTTTGTGACGAAGTATGATGTGTCAGTTATGCATATTTGATTTTGAAGACATGATCCACCATATTGCCCTTGATGAAGACAAGAGTTTAGACCTTTTTTTCAATCATGGAATAATTAAGACATCCGTGACCTCCACTAAATGCAATAGTACTTGTATTTTAAGAAAAGACCAGAAGGTTTTTAGGTGCCATAAAAAAAATCCTAAAAATAAACATAGTCATTTCAGTTTAAGGGCAGGCGAAATTTAGTAGACTACCCATGCAAGGTTGGCACATATTATTACATTATCATTTGTATAACTTAGGTCTCAGGGGGTATAGGGGCAGAGCCCCCGTAAAGATCACGCATCACAAATTAATCAGTCCTAATGTTTTGTAGACAGTTCAGTACATGACACCGGTTAGGTCAACTGTACGCCCTTGATGATTGGTTAGGTCAGGGGTGGGGAACCGTTGGCACGCCAATGACTTTTTTCCGGCACGCGATTCCCCAGGCTCACCTTAAAAAAAATTAAAAATAAATATCCAAATTCTTCGCTGAGTTTTATATTTTAACTTAATGTTTTCTGCTAAAAAATGGTAAAGATTAACTTCTGTTTAATATATTATGTAGGTAAAATAACATTTTATTTTCTCTGTAATTTTTATGTATTATTCATAAGGGATTAAGAATCAATAAAAGAATATCTTTAATTTTATTTTCTTTCATTGTGCTTTAATCAAGTAAAACGATTATGAGATTAGGCACTATAATGTATTGGGAAAACTTGAAAAAACTTATGGCTAATTGATCTGATATATAAAAAACAAAAAAAATCAATTATTATTTACTCTTTTGCCGATGTTAAAAATTGCATTTTTAAATTATGTGGCTGTATATGGCAACTATAATTACACTTAAAGGCTAATAAAAAATATCCACGCTATCAACAGGGTAGAACGACCTTCAAGTAAAAATTCCATCACTAAATTTTACATTTATTCAATCTTACATGACTTACAATAATCACTCTTACAATATTCTTTGATTTTACTACTCCACTGTAATTTTTGATTATTTGAAAAGGTTCTCCCAATACTTAAAAGGCACCAAATAATAATATGTTCCCCAAAATTTCGGTTGGCATGTGAAAAAATTTTGCATCAAAGATTTGACAATTTTGGCACACTCGCTTAAAAAGGTTGCCCACCTCTGGGTTAAGTTGTCATGATATTTTTGTTTAAATTCATTAGTTTAAACAAAAATGATGAGTGCAAACTTTTCTGGTTAATTTTGAGGTGTTTTGTACGAAACTGCCATCCATTTCCTGTGCAAATGCGTAGTTTTCAAGATGACAATATCTCGAAAACTATGCATTTACACAGGAAACAGATGGCAGATTCGTGCAGAACACCTCAAAATTGACCAGAAAAGTTTGCTCTCATTATAGAGAGAGACTGGGTCAAAAAACGAATAATTACCATATTTTTTCACATTTATACCCCAAAACAAACCGTGTCCTAACTTAGTTTTGGGCCAGTTCGCTCACTTGAGACTATCCAAATCACATTCCTGGTGTAATAACGAATCCATTGATCTATAAATTATGGGAATTGAAGAGACCGGACTGATAGTAAAAAATTACCGACTGGTGTAATAGTAAGTATTTACACTCTTGCCAAACCTGAAACATAATGCCACTTGGGCCTACTAAGGTTATCCAAGTCATAGGTCTCAAGTTAGGGCTATATTTTACAATATTAATTTAAAGTCGGCTAATTAGCCAAATTTCTCATTGGCCTACTGGCCCCCAGTGAACACAGTATTTAGGCCTATTAATGATACCATTAACCTATGAGAAGTATGGCAGGTGACAGTTTAATACGAGTGAAGCTAACCTAATCAAAATCAATAAAAAAAAAAAAAAAATTTAAATCCTACATACACTCCAATAACCACGAACTATCACACAAAAAAAGTGACACCAAATCTGACACTAATATTTTTGCTTGAAAAGTGACGCACCAAATCAGATAAACTTTTTAGAATTTAGTGTCAATGAACAGCGACGCACATAACCCACCCAAAGGGCCTAAACTAAATTAGGGCCTAATCAAGACTTTATACCTAAGCCAAATTTTAACATTTCACTTTTACTTTAGCTATTTGTAACCTACATTATTTTTAAATAATTTTACTTCAAACGCCGCACAGCCTACCTGTGGTAGGCCTTGGTCATTATTTTCACATAACCTTGACTAAGCCCAGCCTAAACCTAAAATTGGCATAATATTCATATCATAAAGCCCTGTTGTTTAGACTTTTGAGCGTGTTCTTTGAAACAGTGTTGCCAGATCCTTAAAGTTGTTAAAGTTAAAATAGACATTGTGTATAGGAGCTTCTGTCGGAAGCTCCTCCGGAAGACATACTCTTTAACGCTGAGTTAGGTGAAAGACTCCAACTCCATCTCCATTGTGTGTGTGTGTGTGTTTTAACAACTTATATATACATCAGTGCAAATATATATGTATATTTGCATTGCAAAGCATAGTTCCTATGTTTCCAGACTTTTAACTCACCCTGTATATACTGTATATTACTGTTAGTTAATTTTAAGAAAAATTTGGGCGCTTTCATGAATGAGATAGTTTGTAAATTGTAATTACTATACATTCCTAAAAACTGATCACCTTTTGATAGTAGGAGATTTTAATATTCCTAATCTAGATTGGGAGATATTCCAAGGTCTTGGTGGGCCAAATTCCCTCTCTGTTAATCTTGTTAATAAACTTTAAGATAATTTTTTGACCCAAAATGTGAAAGAATTCACGAGGGTGAGAGGCACTAATCAACCTAGTTTACTGGATTTAATTATCACTAGATATATATTTGGGATAGAGACTAGAGAGTATTATTGTGGACACCCCATTAGGTAAAAGTGACCATGCCGTCTTGAAATTTTAATATATTGCTAATATTGACATTGAATCATTTATACAAGATAAACCAAGATATAACTATTATAAATGTAATGAAGATAATATAAAGAATCAATTTGGCTTAAACTGGGAAGAACACCTCTCACCATTAGATATCAACGAAGCCTGGAAAGTTTTTACAAACATATACCATAATGTTGTTGAAACCAATGTACCCAAATCTAGGAATGATAAATATGACACTAAATTTAACCTCCCCCCGCCCCGCTGGTATAATAAAAAAGCTGCCAGAGCAGTGAAGGCAAAAGCCTGTGCATGGTATAGACTATAGATATAAAAATTATAAAGCAATTAAATCGAAAAGAAAATACAAATAATATATACATCAAAGAGACAAAACAAAAGAGCCTTTTACAAATATACCAATCGAAAAAAAAAATTAAAACTCAAATTACCAAGGTTTTTAATCGAGAGGATAAACTGAATGAAAATAATAAAGAAACTGCAAATGTAATGAATGATTACTTTCAGTGCCGTATTAAGGATTTTTGGGCCTTGGGGCCAAAATATTCTTGGGGTCCCTCAACAAGACAAAGCTTCGAGTCATGTAAATTAATAAAACCATTTGATACTTCCTCTGAAGTTAGTTGAGAGATATTGTTGAGCATTCCAAATTTATCATTGATATCATTATAAACATCGGCCCCTAAAACAGCTGGGCCCTGGGGCCTGGCCACCCGCCCCCCCCTTAATACGCTACTGATTACTTCATTTCTGTTTTTAAAGAGGACCCAGATGACTGTCATAATATTGAATGATGCAATGCCATTTTTGGGACTTATCAATGACAATGATGAACAGTGCTTGATGAAACATCAACCAACAGTATTGGAGACCTCCACACTGCAGAAGAAAAAGTTCTAAAAATTTTAAGAAATTTGAATGAATATAAATCAGTTGGACCTGACTCCATTCATCCCAGGATACTGAAAATTGCTTCAAATCAATTAGCTAAACCCTTATCAATTATATTTAATAATCTCTACAATGTTCTAGACTCCCCCATGATTGGAAATTAGCTATAATCAGGGGAGCATTTACAGTGTGCGGGGCCTTGGGCAAACTATTTCTCGGGATGTATTATTTTAGTGTATTAATGAATGAAATATTTTGTAATGCACATAACATATATATTTTTTTAGCACACACAAAACACACATGCGGAAGCCATTCGGCTTATTAATGTGGTATTAAAGACTATAACTTAACTATGTACACAGAGCTGGGCAATAAATACACTGAATGTATTTAAATACTAAATACTAAATACATGGGAGAAATGTATTTAAATACAAATACTAAATACATTTTACGAATGTATTTAGATACTAAATACAAAATACATCAATTGTATTTAAATACATTTGTAAATACATTTTAAATACATACAAATTTTAACATATGCATATATCACCGTTTGATTCACCGGATTTGCTTGTTGAAGCTATGACACGCACACGATAAAGAAATCAACCGCTTTCGACTAAGAGTGGCACACAACTGATTGAACTGACACGTTGAAAATGAACCATGCTGTACTACACTGTCGACGCGTCGTACTGTGCTAGTACAGAACGTGTATTAAACCAGTAAAAGTATTTACATTTTTATATTTTGAGTATTTAAATACATTGTATTTAAATACTCATTAAAGTATTTAAATACTATATTTAAATACATGAAAAACAATGTATTTATAAATACAGTTCTAAAACACAAATGTATTTAAATACGTATTTAAATACAAATGTATTTAAATACTGCCCAGCTCTGTATGTACACATACAGTGTATACAGCTACACTAGTAGGCTACACAGTTGTAATGCACTTAATAAACATCTACACAGTTATTGTAATGCACTTAATAAACAGCTACACAGTTGTAATGCACTTAATAAACAGCTAAACTGTACAGCTTACTGTACTGTAGATAGAGTGTAGATTTGTAATGAATATTACATAGGACGTTTCCTGGCTTTTTGTTTGGAAAACTGCGTGATTGTGTCTTCGAAACTCACCGAGTGCAACACCTCATGCTCTATATTCAACAGTGCCAGGGACGAAAGGCGCTCCTGGCCCATTGTGGAGCGAAGGTAATTTTTGATCAGTTTGAGTTTCGAGAATGAACGTTCACCAGAACAGTTCGTGACAAACATACACAGTAGCGTGTAGCGTCATTGGGCAAAGTGTAACGGATCAAGAGGCACATTTCAGGTTTTGTACAATTGACCTCCCTAAATTCAAAAATGAAAACTAAATTTTTTGGGGACAAGTGCAACACCTTCTTTTTGCATGTGAAAATCGTGAAAATTGCTAGTTACCCATAACTTTTGGACACTTGCTTTCCTAGGGTTTGAGCTATCATTTGACCCCTTACAATGTACTGCTTTTCAGGAAAAATAGAAAAATTTATTTTTGGAATAAACATATACACTGTAGGTAGGTAGGTACGTAGACTAGATAGTTTTATTTAGTAAATGATACATTAAAATCTTGTTTAGTTTTGAATGACGGCATAAAGTCACGGGATTTAAGTACTGCTCTAATGTAACCATCTCTTGAATCCTTTCCATACACTGCCCCAGACGCTCTTCAGTTACCATCCTAACACAGCGTTCTACACCTTGGGAGTGACATGGTATCCGGACAACAAGAGGCTCTTCAGTGATCTTATCGAGTTGTTCAACAGAAAACTGCTTCGTGAGTGGTGGTTCCATTATACATTCCTCCACTGGTGGAAGTAAATCTTTCAAATTCTGAGCACTTTGTTTGATCTTTGGTGGCCGAAATTCTCTGACTTGCTGTTGAGCAGGTTTGGGAGCTCGTCGAATGGTCTTGATTACATCGATGGCCAATTTCCGGTTTGCTTGATCTGCATCTACAAGCATTGCCAGTAGAATATTTTCAGGGTGAGCCCAATATGCATTTCTTTGGATCACAGGCCATGTGACAGTCTTGCTAGCTGGTGGCAGTAATCGTAGCAGCTTGATTTGCTCCAGGAAATGTTTTGGGCCATCTGTGCACCTTGGATGGCACTGGATGCTAAACCACATGGGTCCATAGTGGCACACGACAAACTGTGTGAGTGAATACAGTTCATCACTTGGCTGCGCCATCGCTACATATAGCCAACAAATTCTGCTGGCAGTTGTAACCCATCTTGCATGGGAGATTGGTCCAGGCTTCTCTCGTAGAAGATCTTCATTAATGACACCAGTCCTTATCGCTTTCATCATTCTGAAGAGGTAGGCTTGGTCACGACTCAATTCAGTAAGGTCAACATCCGGAAGAGTGTGGCCATCAGCAATACATTGAATTCCTCTAGAGGAAAGTGGCAAACTTTCACATGTGGCCAAAGCTTTGCCAATTGGTCCTTTCCATTGAGTTGCAGATTCTGTTGGGCCGATGAGTTCCTTGCACAAGTGGCGCAGTGGGAGTTCATTTAAATGCAGACTACAGATGAACCAGTGCAAAGGGCGACCCAGGTGGCACCCTAGCGGGTGTATTGCTCCACTTCTGTGCCCTTTGTTTGTGGCTGTGCTGTCGGCTCCCACTGCAATTATCTTGTCTGCAATACCCATTTCTTCAATCGCATTTTGAAGTCCATCCGCAATGACAGTGCCAGTTCCTCGTTCCAGTGTCAGATGGCTTAGATAGAAGGTTCCAGGCTCTCCGACCAGCACATAGTGGTCCTCAACTTTCTTTGTGCTGTACCATTTGTTCCCCTTTTTCTCTTTGACAAGTGTCATGTCTTTCCGCCTATCAAAAAATCAAAAAATAAAGCAGTGACTTCCACATCGTGGTAAGTTACTGCTTCCTTCAGATCCCTTCGTACCTTCTGCCATGCTCTCCATACTTTGTGGTGGTCAATTACGTTTATCTGATCATCAGAACTAATGATGCCATAGTCAACCAATGTTGCAGTGCTGATAGCTGCAGCAGCCCTGTTCGATACACCATACCGGTCCAAAGCAACAGTGGGAATCGGTGTGATGTTCCTGTCCTCCTGGGCACTATCACCCATCCACTCATCACCAACACTTTCACCACTGGAGTCTGCTTCTGCTTGAGCTGATTCGACCACATCAGCAGAGGATGCTACCTCTTGCCGTTCCGTTTTTCCTCTATTCTCTTCTTCTTGTCTTTCTTGCATCCGATCCTCTCTTGACTTCCTTCTCTCCATCATCTGAGTCACATTCGTATCCACCCGACTGATCTGCATGATCCGTGTGGTTCTCTGGTCGATCAGAAAGGCATGCTCTCGTCGTGGAACTTTCATTTCTTTTTCACAGTGGCATGCAGACAGATCATCGCATTGGCAGACAGCTATGTCAAACAATTGATTTAGGCTTTCCTCGAACTTCTTGATTTTTGTGGCCTGCTTGCCTTGCTTCGATGCTTGCGAGCCTTTTTCCATCAATCGGAGCAGCTTGGTCTTCACATTCTTGATTGGCTGTGATGGAATGTTAGCACGATTCCAAAGGTCACTGAGTGTTTGGCATACCTCCGGAAGAATCTCCCTGTTGCTGGTGTACTTGTTCTCCTTCAAGAAGAGGAAATGCCTTGCAACTTGTATACGGGTTCGAAGTTCAGACAGGAAGCTCTGATAGTGGAGAACCAAGCCTTATATATATATATATATATATATATGAATAGAAACGACATAAGTGTTAAGGAACGTTTCTGCACACGAGGAGGAGAGATAACGAATAATGAAAAAATGAGGCGAACCGCCCAGGAATCGAACCCAGGGCCTTCCAATTGCCGGTCGGACGCTCTACCATTATGCTACGGACCTCACTCAATCACAAATCGAAATTCCCCCACATAGGGCAGAAACCAATGCCCTGAGAGGGCACCCTCGCAAATCGTGAATATGCGCATATAACTGCAATGACCGCGCAGTATATAAATGAATAGAAACGACATAAGTGTTAAGGAACGTTTCTGCACACGAGGAGGAGAGATAACGAATAATGAAAAATGAGGCGAACCGCCCAGGAATCGAACCCAGGGCCTTCCAATTGCCGATCGGACGCTCTACCATTATGCTACGGACCTCACTCAATCACAAATCGAAATTCCCCCACATAGGGCAGAAACCAATGCCCTGAGAGGGCACCCTCGCAAATCGTGAATATGCGCATATAACTGCAATGACCGCGCAGTATATAAATGAATAGAAACGACATAAGTGTTAAGGAACGTTTCTGCACACGAGGAGGAGAGATAACGAATAATGCAGTTATATGCGCATATTCACGATTTGCGAGGGTGCCCTCTCAGGGCATTGGTTTCTGCCCTATGTGGGGGAATTTCGATTTGTGATTGAGTGAGGTCCGTAGCATAATGGTAGAGCGTCCGACCGGCAATTGGAAGGCCCTGGGTTCGATTCCTGGGCGGTTCGCCTCATTTTTCATTATTCGTTATCTCTCCTCCTCGTGTGCAGAAACGTTCCTTAACACTTATGTCGTTTCTATTCATTTATATACTGCGCGGTCATTGCAGTTATATGCGCATATTCACGATTTGCGAGGGTGCCCTCTCAGGGCATTGGTTTCTGCCCTATGTGGGGGAATTTCGATTTGTGATTGAGTGAGGTCCGTAGCATAATGGTAGAGCGTCCGACCGGCAATTGGAAGGCCCTGGGTTCGATTCCTGGGCGGTTCGCCTCATTTTTCATTATTCGTTATCTCTCCTCCTCGTGTGCAGAAACGTTCCTTAACACTTATGTCGTTTCTATTCATTTATATACTGCGCGGTCATTGCAGTTATATGCGCATATTCACGATTTGCGAGGGTGCCCTCTCAGGGCATTGGTTTCTGCCCTATGTGGGGGAATTTCGATTTGTGATTGAGTGAGGTCCGTAGCATAATGGTAGAGCGTCCGACCGGCAATTGGAAGGCCCTGGGTTCGATTCCTGGGCGGTTCGCCTCATTTTTCATTATTCGTTATCTCTCCTCCTCGTGTGCAGAAACGTTCCTTAACACTTATGTCGTTTCTATTCATTTATATACTGCGCGGTCATTGCAGTTATATGCGCATATTCACGATTTGCGAGGGTGCCCTCTCAGGGCATTGGTTTCTGCCCTATGTGGGGGAATTTCGATTTGTGATTGAGTGAGGTCCGTAGCATAATGGTAGAGCGTCCGACCGGCAATTGGAAGGCCCTGGGTTCGATTCCTGGGCGGTTCGCCTCATTTTTCATTATTCGTTATCTCTCCTCCTCGTGTGCAGAAACGTTCCTTAACACTTATGTCGTTTCTATTTATTTATATACTGCGCGGTCATTGCAGTTATATGCATATATATATATATATATATATATATATATATAGGCTTGGTTTATTGGTAAACAATAAGTTTACCATTATATATATATAAAAATATACTGCACACACACATATGTATTATGTATATAAATATCCATTGGTATATATATATACACCCTAAGACATATAACAAACTTATAAACAATGTAAAACACAACAAAACAAAGAAATGTGTATAATGTATATATCACAAAAAAGCACCTTTCGTTAGTACCTTGGGATTTTTGAACACCACATCCACAGAAAAAACACTTGTTTCTCTCAAGCGAGCTAGCGTAGAACTAAGAAATTCCAGGGGATGACTCACTGAGAATAATTAGAAAGCTGCCAGAAGTACCATGTCAGTCAGTGTTGCCAACTGTAATTAACAAGAATTTTGTATTTTTTACATGCGAAAAAGGAGGTGTTCTGCTTGTTGCAGAAAATATTTGATTTCTTTTCTGAAATCAGCAAGGTTGATTGTACAAAACCTGAAATGTGCCTCCAGATCGCTCATGACGCTACACGCTAATACACAGGTATATTCTCATTGCTATTTCCATGTTTGGGAATGTTCCTTTCAGTTCGTTTGTGTTCATATGCCGATAAAATCTGTTGCACATGTCTTCACGTTTCGTTTGGGATTCTGTTTCACTTTCGGTGAGTTTCATTAGGGCAGCGAACTGCACAACTTCTGTTACCAGCTCCTTCTCCAGATCAGCCGGATAGCATTCTACTAGATGTTCAGCTGACCGTCAAAGACTGTCGATGTCCAGGACTAGAAGGAAATACAATAATCCAAATCTTTTCTGCAGGACAGCGTACGCTCCTAGACGAGTGTTCAGAGTGGTACACAATTTATCAATTATAGGTAGAAATGCAGTGGTCCGAAATGAATCTCTTGGTGTCAGGTTCGTATCTTCGGCAGTTCCGATTTCGTCATGATGGCGCTTTCTCTTCTTTGTGCGTTGAGTCGATTCCTTGTATACTCGATGACCACACTTTCCGATGCCCTGGTCCTCGAATTCGTCAAATCTTGATCTGAGATCTTCAACAAATTGCAGAAGTGATTTCAGCAAGAGGGTGGCTGAGTCTAACGACATTCCTTGTTTTTGCAGAGATGCATTCGTTTTTTGAAATCGTTCGAGAATAGTGTTCCATAAAACCAATACAATGGCTGTTTCGAGTTGTTGAAGCTGTTTAGACAATCCCCTGGCTTCGATCCTGGCTTCCGCAGTTTGGCTGGTATCTGCTGCTAGTTCATCCAGTACCACGATATTCTCGGCGTATCCTTCGGTTAAAGATTGGACGGCATCTGATCTGGCTGACCAGCGGATATCGGAGAGACCTTTGTCGACCTTTAGTTTCTCACTACGGGAACTACTATCGAGAATCTCTACATGTCGACGCCATCGGTATGTCGAGGAGACGAGAAACGTGTAGACATTCTGAATGAGCATAAACAATTCAACGGCTGCTGTGCAACTGTCCACTGCTGATTTACCCACAAGATTTAGTGAGTGGCACATGCATGGCACAAACTCAGCATACGGAGATTTTTACTTGATGTGGCTCTTTACGCCGTTGTATTTCCCTGCCATATTGCTTGCGTTATCATAAGACTGTCCTCTGCAGTCTCCAATTCGAATGCCATGCGTCTCCAGAAAGTTGAGGACCACGTTGGCGATTCCTTTCCCTGTATGTGTGTTCATAGGTATGAACTGTAGAAATCGCTCGACGGACCCAGACTCAACCAATATCGGACGGTGAAGCCATGGGCGCCCGCAGGATTTTTTCCAAGGGGGGGGCAAAATTTAATGTATTAATAGGTAGGGACCGGAGCAAGCAAAAAACTTTTGACAGGTGCTTGAGTTGGCGCTGCCAACTTGGCGGGATAATTTTAAGGGGGGACTTCTGAACAAATAAAAAGGTAGCAACCTTTTATCATGCACACAAATAAAAATTTTCACCCTTTAGGAGGCAGTTGGATACTTTTCAGCAAGTTTAGGATATAAATATTTTTCTTAGAAAATATTTAATATATTTTCTTGGCATTTCCAGGGGGGGGGCAAGCGCCCCCCCCTTGCCCCTACCTGCGGGCGCCCATGGGTGAAGCACAGTTGATCGGTGTGGGAAACATCAGGCGTAGAGTCGACGGATAGAGAGTAGTATTTTGACTGCTGGATTTCTCGGATAATCGTCTGAAGTACTTTATCGGCCATCAACAGTATGAGTTCCTCGCAAATGAAATAAGAGAGATACGAGGTGTGTCCGCTACCTTTGTTGGCATGCTCGCTTATATGCGCAGCTAAAAAACTGTCATACTTACTTAAAAGTTCCAAAATTCCGTAATAGTTGCCGTTGTCTGGTGAACCGAAACGGGAGTCGTGTCCACGAATTGCTAGTCCTCGTGACGTGATATACTTGATAACGTCGACACAGCGCCGCAAAACTTCCTGCCAGTAGTTGCACTCCTTTTCAAACTGGTTCACCAGTTTCGAATCAACACGGCCGGAGACAGACTTTCTAACCAACAAATATCTCATCGACTCCATATGTTGCTCACATTTTCCGTGTGCTTCGACCAATTGTCTACCATACTTCCAGTCGTTGAACCCGATTGTGAACTTGCTGTCCGCCCTCGACATTAATTTACAGACAAAACAGTAAACACAGCCTGTGGACTCAGAATAGCACAGCCATGACACCTCAATACTCTCATTCGTCAGGCTATGTTTCTTAACAAATAATGTCTTCGTACATCGGCGTGTTGTACCACTTTCAGTAGTTGAAGAGTTACTGAAGTTGCTGTCATAATTTCGGCAATCTGATGTTCCCCGCTCTATTCAGAACTCTCTAAAGTCATCGGTGATCGGTCAGCACTTGTGGCCACAAACCAATGTCATTAATTGCATGTCCTGAAGCTGGTGAGCCTGCTGAACGCACTGACGTAGACGGGTCTTCTGAAGACGCAGCTGCTGATGTAGCGTTGGCAACTGGTGGGCCTGCTGAAGGGGTTGACGTAGACGAGTCTCCTGAAAATGCAGCTGCTGAAGTAGTGGAGGCAGCTGCTGGGCTTGCTGAACGCACTGACGTAGACGCGTCTTCTAAAAACGCAGCTGCTGAAGTAGCGGAGGCAGCTGGTGGGCCTGCTGAAGGGGCTGACTTAGTTGCTGATGATTTAATCCAATTAGTCAGTTTCGGCACCGTCGCAAGAAACTCTTCTCTGCGCTTCTTATCCTTGCGTTTTTCACTACCGGGTTTATATTTCCTCCTTCGATCCCGGTCACGGTTCGTTTCCATGTTGTACGTATTACAATGCCAACAATAAGAACATAAATCATGAATCTGCAACAGAAACAACAAGAAGTAAGTTAGTAACAACATTAGAAATGAGTAACACTAACAAGAACAACAAATTAAACACCATCAAAGCGGATATTAGAATGCCTGATGCCGTGCCGCCTGCCGGAAAAAGTAAAACTCGTTGCAGATGGCAAATACGTGACGTTTAATTTTTTCAATTGAAATTTGCGGGGCCCGTCGGGCGCGGGGCCTTGGACATTTGCCCGGTGCGCCACCCCCTAAATGCGGCCCTGGGAATGATGATGCTGTCTGCCTGCCTGCCTGTCTGTCTGTCTGTGCTATGTTCTTTATACACGCCTACACGGCTAGGGCAATCTGCATCAAATTTAGTATACACATTAAGAGAGAACTAGGGAAGGTTTTAGTAACACACCCTCCTCTTCCAGTACCCCCAGGGACCATTTTCGTTTGCATCAGTTAATGAGGGCTGATGTATATTTCTGGCAGAAATGAAATAACTGAAACTTTGTTTCAATTGGATAAAAGGTGACATCTTCAACCATGCATTTAAATTAGGCTTACATATTTAAGTTAAATGTCTTAATTTCTAATATTTTACTTTATATGTCATATACTGTATATACTGTACATTCGGAGTAACTCAGCGAAACTCAAGAACAAACGATTTAGGAGTCATAATGACTGACGATGCAAAATCTGAGACAAAAATAAACAAAATAGAGACTGAAGACCCTTAAAAGAAGGATCAATATAATGATTCCCTTGTTGAGAACACTATATGATCAGGGTGGCGTAGTATCACGATACAACTATCGCGATACATTTTCTGTATCTTGTATCGTATCGCGATACCAGAAAAAAAGGTTTCGAGATCGGTCTCGAGTCCTACATCATTGGGAAGATTACTGAAATTAAATTCATTTTCGTTGAAAAGAAGAAGAGAGAGGTACACCATAATGTATACATGGAAAATCATGTAGAAACTTGTACCTAACCTCAAACTGAATCCTACAATCATTCAAACAACACTGGAAATAAGAAAGGCAAAATATGTAGTACTCTTAAACTATCAGCTAGAGAAGGAACATCCTCAACATTGAAGAAAAATAGTTTTTTTCGTTCGTTCAGAGGAACAAAACTATTTAACCAGTTTCCAAAAGAAATAAGAAATACAACTGATGTTTATGTGGACATCTTCAAAAGACTAGACACTTAGCTTAGGACAATTACAGATGAACTTGCGGTGTCTGGATATGCGAGATGGAGTGTTCAAGAAAGCAATTATCTCCTTTATCCACATCTCAAACATATAGGGTAAAAAGAATAAAATATACTGGGGCAAGGCCCAATTAAGAAAATGTTTTAAACTTTTTTGTAGCACTTTGTCAATGATGTGTCTATTAATTCTGATCTGATCTGGATGAAATGCATTTATTTCACTAAAAATATGCATGAATGACCTGTCTGAAACCAGGGGGAGAGCCAGCATGTGATTGTGTACCTGAACCGAGAAAGTGGTGCTTGGGCCCTGCCTTCACCAAACCAACTCCAGAGGAACACCACGAATCTGACCTCCGCGTGATGAGAAATCGTCGCGTAGGACTACAGTAGCGCTCATACGTATTCGTGCAGAAAAATATTTTGGTTATATTCGTCCTTATCTTTTGTACAATGCAAAGGATAGTTATGAAAAATTTACTGTTCATTTGGAAAATTTTAACAAATAAAAAAATTAGTTTAACTCCAACATATAATATAAAACATCAAAGAATTTGAGGAAAATAAAAAAAACCGTTAAAATGCAAATGTTTTCATGTATTTATTTACAAAAATATTTATTACTTTGCGTGTCCAACTTTTGCTAAATGACTTCAGTGATTCGTTTTCGATATTTTTCCACAAAGTTTTGCCATCTCTCAGTAGAAATTTTAGCCCATTCTTCTAAAGAAAATTGTTGCAATTCATTTAGATTTGTAGGGTTTCTCTCGCGGACACATTTTTTCAAATCAAACCATAAATTCAAGATTGAATTGAGATCTGGCCTTTGACTGAGCCACTCGAGAAGCTTGAAATTCTTTTGTTGAAGCCATTTTATGGGGTTCTTATTTACATGTTTTGGATTATTATCTTGTTGCAGAACCCACTTGTGATCCATTCACAATTCCCGAACTGATATTTCTTCGAATTCAAGATTCCACTGATGACAACAAGCTTTCTTGCACCAGAAGCACTAAAGCATCCCCAAAGAAGAAACTACCACCATTATGTTTAAACGTAGGAAAGATGTTATTTTCCTCGAATGCAGTATTTAATTTTCGTCAACCATACCGTTGCTTGTTGTTCCCTAAAAATTCAATTTTGGTCTCGTCTGTCTATAGAACTTTCTTCCAGAAAGCAAATCCATCATTTTTATGATCATTAGCGTACTTTAAACGAGGTCTTTGTGGGCTTTTCGTAGCGGAGGTTTTTTGCTTGCAACTCTTGCATGCAGACCATTCTTTTTCAATGTACGACGTACAGCAGAGGGATGGACATCAATCTTAGACAGTCTTAATGTTTGGCAAATATCACTCGTGAATTCGCAGCAGCCATTTTTTCAATCTGTCTACGAAGGTGTGGACAACTTTGCAAAATTTCAGAACGTACAGCTAAAGTTTTGACTGTTCCAAAGCGTTTCCATTTTTTTATAAGTGTAGCAACCTGTCAGAAAATCTAGAAGAGGGAGACCCATTGTTGTACCAAGGCGATATGATGACTAAGCTGATTGATGCAGCATTGCTTGTATGTATTAAGTTAAGGTGTATATATCCATCTCATAATTGTAAAGTTAGTGAAAAATTCACTTAATTTAGAGCTAGCATTTTTGGGCTCTTGTGGGCCAAGTTGTGGCATAATTTTTTGGGACACTGGCGCGTCCTTTTTTTTCTATTCGTTTGTTGAATGCGGCACTTACAGGGCGTGGTCATATAGAGAGCTCTCTTGCAATTCAGCTTGGTTGTTTAGATACAAGATTGTTGCATCGTGCAATGGTACAGGTTGTGTGTTGTTGCAAGGTTTAGAAAGAAGACCATAAATAGTGCCCCTTTTGTTTTTTCCTTAATTTTATGCAACTGAGGCCTAAAGTAGGCCCACATCGAGTCAGCAACCCTGAGGCAGACATGGGGCTGATTACAAAATTTGATTATGATTTGATTATGATTAGTGGGGTGCGAATTTTTTTTATTTTGATTTGATTATGATTAATGGATTTGCAAAAATGTTGATTATGAATTGATTCTGATTAGTGGGCTCGAAAAATTTATGATTATGATTTGATTATGATTAACATTTTTTATTATGATTAGATTATGATTACATGGCTTAAAAATGTTGATTAAAATTTGAATTTGTTTGCCACAGTTAAATATGATTAAATTATGATTACCATGTCAGATATTGATTATGTGTATTTAAATATGGAATCACAAGTAATAGCATACAAGCAGGATATGTTAATAAATAAATGTACAGCGTATACAGCAGTATTCTAGTATATGTACTATATTTTACACTGAAAAAGTCACAAAAGAAAACATCTTACGTAAAATTATTCTTCCATCATTATCACATGGTGAAGTTACAATAAACGATTGATATGTTTATTACATTTTACAGAATACACTTTAATCACTGAATAATCATTGATTATAACATTCATAATTTTGATTATGATTTGATTATGATTATAATATTTTCTAAAATTTTGATTATGATTTGATTATGATTATATATATTTTCTAATTTTGATTATGAATTGATTATGATTGCATAATCACCATCATAGATTATGATTATTTGATTATGATTAATAATCAACCCCATGTCTGCCCTGAGGTAGGACCTAATAGGACCTCCAAGTCCATAAGTGTTTTAGTCTAGCTTAACTTGGGCTATAAGTTAAAGTAGCCCCTCAGAGCTTGGCCGTTCAAGGCTCAGTTGGGATTCTGAACCCAATCAAGATAAATATATTTTTTTGTTGTTGTTTTGTAGACAGCTCTTTACCATGACGACCTATTGCTTACTAATGGCTTGTACAGTCATCCGTCTTTCATGAAGATTCAGAGAAAAATTCTAAAATTCAAAATTGCCAACAGTCGTAGTAGTATAGCCGAAAAAGGTTAGAGTGCAGGAATGTCGCAAGTGATTACGTAATGTTGCAAAGGGGTGGGGTTGTTGCAAAGGGGGTTGTTGCAAAAAAAGAAAAAAAAGAGTACTGGCCTTTGTTGCCAACCGGGGTTGCAAGGGGCATGCAACTTGGAGGTGGAGTTCTCCCCCAAGCTATTCCCCCCAAAGGGCCAGAAAGGAGAGAAAGGAGGAGAGGTGTTTACCTGGCAGGAGCCAAGTGCATATTAAGACTTCAGCCGAGTAGGCGTTGTTTTATAGGCTCCTAATCAGCCAGTTGTCTTAGAAGGCGTAAATGGCTTGAGTTGCCAGATAGCGCCATGTATTCAGTTTGTGCTATATATTTAATTCTAATCGAAGACTGAGTTGCCAGATACCACTTTTTAACGATACCATTGTAAACATTATTATAGACTCCTAATCAGCCAGTTGGCTTAGAAGGCGTAAATGGCTTGTGTTGCCAGATACCACTTTTTAGCGATACCATTGTATACATTATTATAGACTCCTAATCAGCCAGTTGGCTTAGAAGGCGTAACATGATATAATTAAGTAAAACAACATTGCATCATTCTGTTTATTATAAATATATAGAAAATAAATATACATTTCAATAATAATTGAGGAATATGCATATAATCATAACAGTACAGGAAATATATACACACAATTATGGAGATATATATAAAATAAATATACATTTCAAATAGAAATAAATATACATTTCAATAATAATAGAAATATGCATATAATCATAACAGTACAGGGGAAATATCACGCAAAATATATAAATACATTTCAATAATAATAGAAATATGTATATAATCATAACAGTACAGGAGAAATATCCCGCAAAATATATAAATACATTTCAATAATAATAGAAATATGCATATAATCATAACAGTACAGCAGAAATATCACGCAAAATATATAAATACATTTCACTTTTTTTCAAAATATTAAACTCGCATTTAATCGAGTTTACAATTACATCATTGTTGCTCTGCATTACGCAGTATATGCGGCTTAATAATATTTCACCGCTTAAAGTATAGGGAAACCTGTATTCGATATGAAGGGCTTTCATATCGTTCAGTACTATTTTTGTTCCCACTTTACAACCGGTTGGTAAGTCATCTTTAAATACGTCTAGAATACAATCAAAAGCACGCACAAAGAGTTCATCGTTAGCTACATTATTAAACACAAGTTTATAAACACGCTTTTCCAATCGAGGGTTTATTTCTACCGACTCGAGCTTTTCAATCGTGAACTCACTCAACATAACGGCAATTGAAGTAATCTTCTAAATAGTTACGACAACTGCGCGTTATATAAAGAAATAGTTTTTCAGGGTGAACGGTGTAGGTGAGCTCAGCCTTGTACCGATCAATTGCTTTGTACCAAAGTTCATGGTATTTCAAAGAGTCTAAACTTTTTAAATAAACGTCCAGCTCTAGACCATTCTCACCAGCCCTACACTCGGTAAACCCATCGAGCAGAGCGGTGTAGGCGTATTCAAGTACTGTATCAAAATAAAGCATATCCGTAACACGCGCGTCTAATATAGGTTTCAGCTTACGGAATCCGACGATTTCAAACATTCTGTCGAGGATGAAACGGTTTCGCGTAGGAATAAGAGCGTTATTATCAGAAGCATTCTTCCACATCAGCCGTATATCAATGCACGGCCGATCGTTATTTATACACAACGTACATACAACGGCGTATGAGGGTGCGTCACTAATCTGCTCTCTTCTTGTACCTACGTTAGCAGGTATTTTATAACGTTCTTCACTCCACTTCTCAACTATCACGAAGATTCTATTCATCTCCTCGACACTTAAATAAACCCGTTTGTTTGTTTGTCTACATTCCGTTTCCAGCACATAGCTAACGGTACCGGAATTACGCCTGAACACGCGCAACGATTTCGTCACAGACACATCGTACGAGGCGTTGAGAATGCTGCTCAAAGGAAGTTCCATCGTATTCGAGGAGCGCACGTCCACTCGGTTCAAGCTCTGAGATAACTATGAGCCGTGTGAGGCACGCAGGTAGGCAGGAACGGTTCGACGGGCGGCTGACTCGATGATACGTGAATGGGCTTGTTCGTATGATCCGCGAGTCGCACCGAATTGTTGTACATATTTGTTTTTCCGGTACAAGAATTAATTTTATCACTACCAGCCTACGCACCAGACAGTTCCCTCAGGATAAGAACTAGGCACATTTTATGTTTTACTAAACATCTTCACACTCCGGCGCACTATTTGAGAGGAACATATGCTCATATTTTTCCTTTCTGCCCATCAAACGATACTCGTCTCTAAAGTCTGTTAAAAACTCACGCCGGGCACTAGCCACAACCTCACTACGAACCTCATCATGATATACGTTAATACAGTGATACAAATACTTAAGATTGTCCATGATCACGAGATCCACATTTTCAGTCGTAGGGTATGAGTAATCGACATGGTGTAGCATGACGTAATACCGCTTGTCACACCACCCATCCGCAAGACTCATTATCCATACCTGCTGCTTCTCTTCTGCACCCGTTGTTTCTTTTACTTCACGGTATATGTGAGACTTTATAAAGTTTAGCTCTACAGCATACTTCAGCACATCGTCTGTGCAACGAAAGCCTTCAACGGTCTCACCAGAACATCCGTAAAGTATTTGTACATCTTGGAACTTCGCACAATCCAATGTGGTTTTAAAAGAGGCATAGGAGGGGGGAATAGGAAGTTTTTCGGTATCCACCACATCCTGACACTTTGCTGAATACCATTTCATAAACGTTGTACAAGCAATATTAAAGGTAGCCATTTGAATACACGTCTGATCTTTTCTTCTGAATACACGTCTGATCTCTCGGGCTTACTACAGTCGACTGACCACGCAGGGACTCCCAGATAGTAGCATGACTCACGGTCTTACAGTGGGCGGAGCTTAGAACTTTCACCTGTGCACACACGCACACACACACACACACACACACACACACACACACACACACAAAGAGAAAGTGAAACGCTAATTGAAACATGATTTATTTAATAAACGAGATATTCAAGTTATATATATTTACAAATACGTGTAATAAATCAATAGATACTTTACAAATACGATTTAATAAACGAGATATTCAAGTTATATATATATTACAAATACGTGTAATAAATCAATAGATACGATTATATACAAGACAAATACGTGTGAGTTAACAATAGAAGCATCATACGTTATGGTATCCAAAAGGGTACGGTATCATAGGTACCAGGTAACTGGTAACGTTTCCTATAGGTGTTACGGCACACCTTCGTACCCTAAGTTCCTTCACGCCCCAGCTTCTGCGCCCGAAAATTGTGGGTGCCTACAATTAGTTGGGGAGTTTGTTCGCCCTCATCATCGTCCAAACATACTAGATCCTTCAACGATTCAAAGTTAACAACCCGCCGATTCGCATGGTGAGCGTAATACCCTTTGCCTTCACGATATATTTCATTTCCTCCCCCCCCCGACCCGTACCCCATAAGTCTTAGGTCCTGTTGAGACAAAAGAGTCGGCGTATGGCGTTGTCCCCATACTTATCCTTGATCTCATCAGTGAGCTCGCCGAGGAACTCCCCAATAGCGGGCATGTATTCACCCTCCCTCTCTGTGAATATCACGCTATCTGTATCGGCATACAATACTCTCCGCCCAAGAGAATGCAATAGACCCCAAAGTTTTATACGGGGTAGGCTGTTGTGAAGCTGGCCACAGGTATGTTTGTAACCCTTGAGGTATCTGTGGCAATTCAGTGTTGTTGTACTTTATTATGTAAGTATTACTACATTCACGATCTCCATGACCTCTTTATCGGGAGCATTGGCATAATCCCAGACATCGCTATAACTTTGTGCCAAATTGAATGCTCCCTCTTGCGTATTCTGCGCAATTTTCCCCATAGACTGTTTAGACACAACTTTGCACTAAAGCGCTTGCCAGGATTCTTTACAATTTGGGCACGATCAAGTTGTATACCTTCGCGGTCGCGGTAACGTTGAATATAGGCAGACTTTTCATCTTCGGTATCAACTCCTCGCGGATACCCTGATGCCTCAACCTTATCCTTCAAAAAGGCGTTTATATATGGTGTGAAAAGGTTGGGTAGCTTCTGAAACCTCCACACCTCATGTATCAGTATTCTATAACCATGGCGTACGGCTAGGGCCAGCTCAGGACTTGTATATACGCCTCTGATCTTACGCTGGTGGGGTATATGGTTACAATCGCCGTTATCCTCTTCCGCGCACTTCACGCACAGGGGAAACATGACCTTGTCGTCGATAACGACAGGTAAGATCGGCATCCATAAATTGCGTGGGGGGAGTACGTCTACGAAAGAGAGACCAAAGTAACGATCATTCAAATTTTTTGAAAATTCATTGATGGAGGGCAGGTTAGGCCCCATCAGTTTCTCAGGAGCGCCCACGGGGTACGGATTGTTCTTCATCACGTATGGGTATAAAGAACAGAAATCGTAGTAATGGAGCTTCACGCCCTCCGTAGGTGGAAAGTATAGTCTGAATGGATTTGTACGTCCTCCAAACAAGCTATCACCACATTTGAGAGGATCCAGCACCATTGAACGCTTGATCGTGTTTATTTCCTCACGGTACACCTCGTCTGTCTCCATCCGTGCATCATATTCATGCTCCCACAAGACTTTGTGAGTGAACTGTGATCCTATAAGTTGATCGCGGGTGCGGGTCCATGCAAGACAGTCGGCAGGAGATTTACCGTGGATATCTCCGGCGATTCCGCACTCAGGACGGGGGCATCCATGCCACCAGCAACCGTTAAAGGAGTACACAGTCTTCACACCAGTGACACTGTTTTCACTTAACCCATCAACCCAAAAAACACGTCCATTAATCTTAATGGGTACTTCACCCGTGTTGCGGGCGTGCTTTATGTATACACCTGTCTGTTGCTGTAGGTGTATGAGCCAGTAAATAGCCTTGTGTCCGTAACTGCGGGGGTTGTTTCGGTGAATAATGGCTAAGGTGTCTTTAGGCATGAAGTTATTCTTGAACACCGTAAAATATAATGATGCGATGGTGGTTGCGACTTGCAGTGGATCGCATTTGAAACGGGCTATGTACATCCTTCTAAAGGCCTGGAAACATACTCTAAGCACGCGCACATCATTCACGCAATAACGCTCACATTCATCAGCTATATTATAAGGGTTACTTTCATTAAAACTGTTGTAGTATCGATCAAAGTCTTCACATTCATCCATACAGTCAAAATAATGTGTGGGCGGTGGTGGGCCTACGTAGTTTAAAGTCTCGCTGGTGAGGAAAGTGTAAGGGAAGTATCCTTTGGAAACTTCAGCTGCTACTCCCATCACCTTGGGTAGCTTTGCTAATTTACAAGGTGTGAATAATAAAGTATCTTTAAATTGTACATTGCCTCTTATCTGCATCTGTATTAATTTGTTGCCTCTTTTCAATGGATCACCTGTAAATATCTCAGAGGATTCGTGTTCAAGCAACTCCTTATAAAGGACTGCGTGTCAAACTTTGCCCCGTTATGGGCGAGAATATACACAGTCATTTTTTTGAACTTGTCGGCTAACTTGACAATATAGGACACAAATAGTTTCACAGGATTATCGCGGACATTCGTTTTAAAAACGTTTGTCCGTTTACCGCATTTGGGGCACTCGTCACATTCGATACCCATACACTCATCACAGATGGTCTGGCTCACAAGTAAATGTGGAATTACCTCTTTGGTTTCAGCGTTCGTATATGTTTCTATATCGTAGTATACAGTTATACAAGGGTTATTTTTAGGCTTAGCATCTTTCATATAACATACATGCTTTACTCCATCCGCCTTATATTCCTCCTGGCATGTAGGACAGTGAATTACGTCATACTTGTGCTTAAATTTTCCCCAATTATCCACTGTGTGAAACATACCACATTCACAGATTCTCATTTTCCTGCACGTGCCAATTGATTTATGGAAATCAAAACAGCTATTATTGAAAAATGTGCGTCTACACACATCACAGTCTCTCTTCTCAGCATCAACTACACGGCTTTCACATTTGGTGCTTTTACACTGCTCACATACCATGTGACATTCTTTACAATGTCTCACAATATCATCCGCAAACTCGAGGCACCCCTTACACAAATCATGATGTCTCCCATATTTTCGACTTTTGTCATAACTCGCGTAAAGCCACCTTATATTACGGATGGGGAGATACGTTGTCCCTGACAATCCTAAAATAAGTAGGGGCCTTGTACGATCTCTCACACAGCTTTTAAAAACATACGCAGTCCTACGACGATCATCCAGCCCAAATACGGACATTCATTTCCTGTTCTACCCTTCTCAGCTCTTCAGGACCCATATTACAGTCAAATTCAAGTTCACAGTCTACAGCTAGTTTACGGGCACGCTCCACGACCGTAGGCAACCAAATTTTTGGGGCCTGTGTATTTTGTATAGTAAACATACGTGCTAAGAGTACTGCTATAAAGCCGCAACCACGATCGACGTTTATATGCTTTCGGTAAATAGTCGGAGAATTGAAGTTAAGAGTATACGGTATGGCACTATGACCCGCAACACGGAATACACGGTCAATATTTACCGTGAAGTTGTCCATATTGAAGGCTACTACTTTGGGCGGCTTGCAATATACGTCCTAATATATATTCTACATCTTCAGCCGCCAAACGTCTAAATGGCACTATCACCCAATAATCGTCTACATCACCGTCATCTGACCCGAATCCAAAGGACAGACTCGTCCTGACTTCACGCTCGTCGCGATTCTGAAGAGCAAACTCTACAATACGCTGTACAACCCGGCGTAGCCCGCGCTCAATTCCATTACTATACATGGCTCTAGGGTCGACCCTGACTCTATACCGATTTCTAGTCAAGGCTGTGGTGGGAGCTGCGGATCGCACCAACTCAAACGTTATAACATCCTCAACAGAACGGGCATCTGTGGCGGATGAATTAGGGGATATATTAGCGGAAGGTGCTGCTGGGGGGCCTGTTGCGTAGGAGGTTGAGGGTTGGGGATCTATTATTGTAGACTTAACAGAACGGGGGGCAACTGGGCGGATGAATAAGGGGATATATTAGCGGGAGGTGCTGCTGGGGGGTTGTTGCGTAAGAGGTTGAGGGTTGGGGATCTATTACCGCTGCAACAGGCGCGTATTTCGGTCGCTTTATACCTGGCGTGGGGTTCTCATACCTCCGCTTTGGACGTGCTATTGGTATCGCTGGTGAGGGTTCGTTGGCAGGGGAGGAGATCACAACTACACTGTCGTCGAGGTCATCCGTAATGTCAATGATGGGGTGCTCTACCTCATCGTCATTCACGGTTCTGTGGGAGAAGAAATATAAGGAGCAGCACTCAAAATTTGTAATATTTTGTAAATGACCCACTTAGGAGTGTGACGTGTTAGAAATGGACTCTGTAGAAAAATTCAGATTCACGAGCCCATCCACATGTATTATATCTGGACCTACAGGATGTGGTAAAACTGTGTTTATGCTTAAAATCATTAAAGAAAAGGGAGAGATGTTCTCGAAATTTGTGCATAAAGTTATATGGTGCTATTCGACGTATCAATCAGTGTTCAACGAGTACCAAGATGATATTTTGTTCCACAAAGGCGTATATGACGTTAATTCGTTAAAGGGAAGTGAACATACAATCATTGTATTTGACGATCTCATGTTGGAGATGGATAAAACGTTTGCCGAGACATTTACAGTATTCTCCCACCATCTTAACATAAGCGTGTTCTTCATCAATCAGAATCTATTTTTCAAAAATAGATACATGCGCGATGTGTCGTTAAATACGCAATATCTAGTCTTATTCACGCAACGTAGAGATGTATCACAAATTGGGGTATTAGCCAATCAAATGTTCCCGAATCAGCGTAAGGAGTTTTTGGAAGTTTATAAAGAAGCTACAAGCACGCGTTACGGATATTTGCTTTGCGACCTTCATCCGCGAAACACGTTTAGAGTGCTTCTGCGAACGAATATATTTCCAAACGAGCCTGAAACGGTGTATATTCCAGAATGACAAAGAGACTAAAGAAATACCGTGAATTAATAAAAATCTATCATCGACTGCCCCGGGCAATGCAGCAGATGTTTATTAAAAATATCGACGCCGACTTTTTAAAATGCATCTGTGAAATCTGTCTTAACGTTATAAATTGCAATGTATCAATGAAAACCCTCAGAAGGCTCGCCTACGCCGCTACAAGAACATAATACGTGCACTCGCTCGTAAAAGTCAAACTGTAGCGAAGAAAAAACGAATTATTGTACAAACAGGAGGGTCATTTCTCCCCATCTTATTTTCAGTTTTGGGTCCTTTACTGACTAGATTAATATAATGAAGAAAGTGGTAGTGATTCCCCACGAGGTGTACGCTTCACTGCAAAGGAATCCAGACACGGATCTAGATCCCCGTAAAAGCAGACTTAAAAGAATGGAAAGCGAATTGCTAGCCCTATTAAACAGTGAAAAAACACCTGATGAGAAAAGAATCTTATACCAAGAAGCTCTGCAGAAATTTCTTCACGAGTACGAAAATTATAAGAGCCCTACAGAGATTCCTGTGGTTATTAGGCACAGCACGGGGGACGATGGACATGGCGACATAGGATCTGAGCCCGACGATACAGCTGACCAACCAAAAAGATTAGCCACACAACATATCGAACATGTATTAAAAAGCACCCTCCCACATACATTGATGAGTAAAGGCTTAAGTCTTTATAATCTATTGAATGAGGATCCAGCCATACAATGGACCGATACAGGCGAGATCATTGTGGAAGGATCAAAGGTACAGGGATCGAATATCGTAGACATTGTCCATGATCTGGTGAGAAAGTGGGATAGGCCATCACCATCAGGATGGAAGCATATTAAAGCAAGACTACAACAAATAAATGTCCCTAAAACGTTGATAGGAAATCTGAACAGGTTAAAAGACTTGGAACATGCAACGCATGTGACACAATTGAAGCGCCGTCACCCCGGCGGTAACACCTTTGAAGAGGAGCAAGAAGAGGTTAAACCAACCCTACCCACGTGCCTCTAAAATACGCAAATGGCTAACGTATTAACTAAACGCTATTATGACATTTCTAACCCATCCTCTTACGGCGGCGTAGATAGACTGTACAGAAGTGTTTACGGAGTAGGAAAAAAAGATGTTGAAAGATTTTTGAGGGAGCAGGACGCTTATACGCTTCATAAGCCTGTGAGAAAAAGGTTTAAAACAGCCAAGACAACGGCTTCCTCGATTGATTCTATTTGGCAAGCAGATTTAACAGACATGCAAAGATATCTGTGTATAACGATGGTTACCGCTACATTCTATTCATAATAGACGTATTCTCTAGATATCTGTGGCTAGTTCCTCTGAAAAATAATCACCTGAAACAGTTGCTAAAGCCACCAAAACGCTAATGTTAAAAGAAAACAGGGTTCCTGGCTATTTTTGTACGGATATGGGGAAGGAATTTATAGGCCGTGCTTTTCAGAACATGTTGACAGAGTTTAATATCAGCTATTACACAACCAATTCTATACATAAGGCATCTTTAGCTGAAAGAGTTCAGCGCACCATAAAGGAACGCATGCACCGTTATTTTACACATAAAACACATTCAGATTTCTAGACATTCTGGAATCATTGGCATCATCCTACAACCGCTCACACCATCGCACGATTGGGACAACACCTAACGAAGTTTTAGAGAGGTACGCTCCGAGGAGAGATGGATCACCACCACCACCACCACACTCTGCGCGCTTCAAAATCAATGATTATGTAAGGCTGTCGCGTTCGGGGAACAAATTCGCAAAGGGTTTTGAGCAAGGATGGACACGCGAGATTTTTAAAGTTAGGGCTATGAGACCTAAAGGTGAGATAATGATGTATTACATTGAAAATTTGAATGGGGAAGAAATCTCAGGAGGCTTTTACCGCGAGGAATTGCAGAAAGTTGCGTTTAATTTAGGAAAAAATGTGTTTAAAATTGAGAAAATTTTAGGAAGCAAAGGTTCAGGAAAGAGAAAAATGTACTTGGTGAAATGGCTAGGGTACCCAGAAAGCTTCAACACCTATATAAAAGCTGATGCAATAATGAAGCTTAAATAGTATGCAACATGGCTCCTAACCATTTCTACGTCACACTCCCGTCCTCCTCGTCCCTGTCTGTACACCCTAACAACACACTAGCCAACTTTGTAACAGAACTCCACAAGCACATTGAATTGGGTCGTGATTCGTATGAGGTGGGGATATGCGAAATTCAGCTGGACACCATCTTTTTAAATATTGAACATAAAGAAACCGTTTTTACGATTCTTAGAGACATTGACGAGTGTGAAAAAGCTGTTGTAGCTATGGATGAAACTATGCGTATCGCTCGGACTAAGATTGCACGGTATTACAGTACAGAAGTAAGACTAGGACCGGGTCAATATGGTTCGGCCGAGGATGTTGTGAGAGGCTTAAACGTAAGTTAAGAAACTCAAACCTTACGAATGATTTAGTATACGAAATCGTAAACAACCCTGCACATACACTAATCCTAAAATCAAAGACTAACAGACGTATTAAAGACCATAGAAAGTTCCAAATTCTAGCCAATGGCCGATATAGCGCAGCCTTCCAAAGAGACACATTTCACGAGACACAGCATGACTTGTCCAGATTAATGTATCAATTGAAGATGGAGAAATTGGCTGAAATGTCCCCAGACATGTGCTATATTTACAGTAATATAGTGGAGCACCAGTTTGTTGGGGATACCCAGGCACGCCTGCTGCGCATTGCTCACATCCCCAACCATAGAGGAAGGAGTTTGTGTATTACATATGACAGACCCCATTATGTGAATGTCGCAACTAATTTAATAACCAATATCTCAATATATATAAGAACGATTGAGGGTGAAAACTTCCCATTCGGTAACGGGAGCTTAACAGTGAAGCTACACTTTCGACGCACTGAGTTATAATGGATAGAAAGCCTTTCACCGTCTATCGAGGGGTGAGATACCAGCGCGGTAGTGGACTTGGATCCATTTTTTCATCCATACTACGTACGGCTGTTCCTTTGCTGAAGAGGGGGGGCCACATACCTTGGAAGGAAAGCGCTACAATCAGGCCTTAACACTGCAGAAGACATATTGACCGGGGCTAAACCTAAAGAAGCTCTAAAAAAAACATTTAAAGCGTACACGGGACGAAATCATCAAAGATGCAAAGAGAAAAATGCGTGGTGGCGGGAAGAAGAAGAGGGCTCCCCGGAAGAAGAAGGGGTCACGTGGTATTAAACGTAAAAGGCTATCAATAAAGAAGTGCTGTAAGCGAATGAAACCTATGGTTGACCACTTTTTTGACTGATATAAGCTAAGGACATTGATCTCATGAATCATAGTTTGTTTACCACTTGTCGAGAGAGGAGTCACTATTTCGCCATGGCACGCTTCATCCACCCATGTAGTTCACAATGCTGTAAATCGGAGCTGTCCCTTTTTGAGCTGCCTCCAACCCAAGTTTCTATTGAGCACAGTGACTTTATTACAATTAACCCTTTAAACACAATTAGTTCCCCGAGTGTACCTATAGAATTCGTGATATCCAGCTCAGGCCCTTACTTTTTTTATCCAAGCTGTGTGCACATGTACGCTAAGCTACGTATAGCCCATTCTGATGGAACGGTCTGCGATGACAAATATGCTGTATACCCTGAAACAAACTTTCTGCACTCCATATTCAACCAGTGTGACGTATATTTAAATCAGACCAACATATCGGCAGGCACGGGGTACTATCATCTACGAGCCTATCTGGAAAATGTCCTCAACTTTTTCCAAAGAAGCGAAGGCTACCTTTTTTAAGTGCCGAGGGATATTATCAAACTAAGATGAAAATAGTATAAAGGACAAATTTAAAATTCTAAAAAGAAAATACGAGTGTTTTGGACGGTTGCACACAGATTTCACTTTCCAGGAGAAGTTGCTTGTCAACGGGTTGGATATGAAAATAAAGCTCACCCGCACGAAGTCCTGAGATCTGCTTAAATCTGGATGCTGATCAAGAAGGGGTGCAAAGCCCGTTTGGTTCACATTATGGACACATACCTCCGCGTACGGCGAGTGAAATTAAGTTCACCAAAACAACTAGAAATTGATAAAAATTTACTAAACGCTACAGTGAAATATCCTATTAACGGAGTGCAAATCAAACTATATACGGTTCCTGCAGGGTTGGCATCGAAGCAGATAGAAAACATTGCCCTGGGAAATCTTCCTAAAAGGATATTAATCGGCATGCAGGACCACGCTTCGGTGAATGGAAAATATAAAAAGAGTGCCTTTAAATTCGAGAATTTCGGACTTAAAAATATAACTCTATACGTTAATGGCACTGCTTTGGGTGGAACAATGGGTACGGACTATTCATCAGACGCTGTGTTACCTCTTTGTGCCAGAGCCTATAGTAATCTGATCCATATTGCAGGTGATTGTGATGAGCTTGGTAATGGGGTAACGCAGGAAGAATTCATTGATCAATTTAACCTTTATCCGTTTGACATTACACCTGACTTATCTGCTAGCGTAAATACCCATTTAACCCCACAGCAGAGCGGAAACATCTCAGTGCGGCTGGAATTCGCCAAGCCTATAGACGCTCCTATTAGTGTACTAGTATATCGCGAATCGGAAGCCCTAATATAAGTAGATAGATTTAGGAGCGTTATCACTGACTTTTAAAATGGATGCTAATACACTTCAGAAAGTAATGGAACGAGTCACACGTTCCAAATTTATCGGCTTGTTTGCGAAGAATGAAACATTGAGTTTGCCAAGTACGCGAGAATGCGGTAGTCTTATTGTGAACACAGATGTCATCGGTAATGAAGGGATTCACTGGATCGCTGTCTATTTTAAAAATAGACAGCGCCTGTACTATTTTGATTCACTCGGCACTCAACCCTGGAGTGACTCTATTGTTGTAAAATTTCTCGCTCAGTTACATATTCCCGAAGTTGTATGGAACCCATTTCGTATACAAGGATATTTTAGTAATGTTTGCGGAATGTACTGCGTCTCATTTCTCACGCATATGTCATGTGATAAAGAATTTATAAATTTTTACAATTTATTTGACCCGTGTCACACTCGCCGAAACGATGAAATGGTATGCAGACAGATAAAAATCCGTTTTCCAATTGTACGTACTCGTTGTATACAGGGTGGGCCGTAAGTTTCCATACATAGGAAAAATAAATTTTTTTTTATGGACAACCATTTTTATTTATATAATATGCTCTACATGGTTGCCATTGTTTTGAAAACACATTTCAATACGTGTTCCCCACTGTTGATGAACACGCATTAGCACAGTTGACGTTATGCTTGTAATGGCGTTGGTGATACGTTCCTTTAGATGATTTATGTCTCGTATCTTTTCCTGATACACCATGGCCTTCAAGTGCCCCCAAAGATAGAAATCAAGGGGGTGAGATCTGGGGATCTGGGAGGCCACTCCACAGGACCACGCCGACCAATCCAAGCATCCGGAAACTGCTGATCCAAATACCGACGCACGTGAAGACCATAATGAGGTGGAGCTCCATCTTGCTGGAAGTAAACTGGGAAGTTACCTTCCTCGTTTAGCAGGGATGGGAAAATCTCTTCTTGCAACATGTTAAGATACCTTTCGGCATTAAGATTTCCACTGACAAAAATTGGTCCAATAATTCTGTCACCCCATATCCCGGCCCACACCATCACTTTACCGGCACCTTGCATCTTCGTCGGACTCAGCCAGTTAGGGTTAGCATTACTCCAATAACGTATGTTTTGCCGATTAACCTCTCCATTGACGTAAAAATTTGCTTCATCAGTAAACAAGATCTTACGTCAAACGCATATTCTTAGGGTATCTGAAACATAAAAACAAACGTTTAATTTTCCCTATGTATGGAAACTTACGGCCCACCCTGTAGTATAATGTTTTTGTTCGTATATTTGTAACGGTATATTCTGTAGTTGGTTATTGTACTGATTTCTTTCATTTAATAAATTTATGAAAATATATTGTGTCTTCTTACCCTAAAAAGATCGAAAAACACTTACATTATTTCGGTGTGACATTGCTGACTGATCAGTATATCCTCCGTATTCATGACACGAGATTCTTCAAAAGATTCTATAACACGTGTCAAATCCTCATCGGACCTTAAAGGAATAATGTTCATTCTTTTAAAACATATACAGAGTATACAGGCAGATCCCATTATGTGAAGATATCTTTGGTTCATTTAAGAGGAACAACATTGATTACCATAAAAAATTTCGATTTTAGCATAATGGGGATAAGAAGTAAAACCAAATAACGTTGATTGCCATAAAAAAAATTTAGATTTTTGGCGAGTATCTAAATGAAGTATTTGACGAGATACTACAACTCTCCATATATATAAAATCGAATTATAGACACTTACATTTCTATGGTAGTCCCTTGCGTCGGATTGTAAGGAGCGTCACTGCAAATATCTTCAACGGTTTGCGTTGGAAATAATTCATCACGGTCAATCGCGTTAAAAAGACTAATTGCCGTTAATGCTGCAGTGTCACTTTCTTCATACAATTCCGGGGAGACGTACAGGTCCATGGTGGAGGATGTGTGACATTGCTGACTGATCAGTATATCCTCCTTGTTCATGACACGAGATTCTTCAAAAGATTGTATAACACGTGTCAAATCCTCATCGGACCTTAAAGGAATAATGTTCATTCTTTTAAAACATATACAGAGTATACAGACAGATCCCCATTATGTGAAGATATCTTTGGTTCATTTAAGAGGAATAACATTGATTACCATAAAAAATTTCGATTTTAGCATAATGGGTATAAGAGGTAAAACCAAATAACATTGATTGCCATAAAAAATTTCGATTTTTGGCTAGTATCTAAATGAAGTATTTGACGAGATACTACAACTCTCCATATACAGGGCGTCCCAAAAAAATGTATACACACTTTAAATACTTATAAAGGCAGTGTTTATTAAAATACATTTCATTTTCAAAATGTAATAGAATCTACAGACATTATTTAATTGTTTTGTCAACGCCTGTTTTCAAACTGACGTCCGTTCTGGTCCAGGCACTGCTGATAACGCGAAGCAATGGAATCGCAAACATCACGAAACATTTCGTTTGGTATTTGTGTGCATTCTCGTTCAATGGCTGCTCTCAATTCAGCGACTGTTGCAGGTTTTATAGCGTAGACTTTGTCTTTTAAGTATCCCCATAAAAAAAGTCTAGTGGTGTGAGGTCTGGTGAACGCGGAGGGTATTCTACGAAACCCCTTCGTCCAATCCACATCCACATCGTGCCAAGTACCACTCGCAATACTCCACTCTTCGGTCCGGATCATCTTCATTAATAGCATGGACTAATCTTGGAATGTAACTTTTCCATTGACAGCGCTTCAAAATGCGTTGGACAGACGATTCTGAAATTCCTACCTCACGACTCGCTTGCCGCACAGATTTTCTTGGACTTTGGTGATACGTTTCCAGTACTCTTTCTTGCTTTGTGGGGCTTGTCGATGTCCGTGGTCTTCCGGAACGCTTCTTGTGGACATTCTGAACAGTTCCATCGGCTTCAAACTTATCTCTAATTCGAGTGATGGTAAGTCGCGTTGGTGGATCTGTTTGAAACTCCCTAAACTGTCTTTGCACTTCAACTGCGTTTTCACACTTCCAGTAGCATTTTAGAATGAATTTCCTTTGTTCAAAGCTTAGTCTGACTGCCATTATTAATTCTAATGGGTTTAACTTGGAAAGAAAGAAACATCAATTGAGCTATCAGCTGTTAAAGTGTGTATACATTTTTTTGGGACGCCCTGTATATAAATCGAATTATAGTCACTTACATTTCTATGGTAGTCCCTTGCGTCGGATTGTAAGGAGCGTCACTGCAAATATCTTCAACGGTTTGCGTTGGAAATAATTCATCACGGTCAATCGCGTTAAAAAGACTAATTGCCGTTAATGCTGCAGTGTCACTTTCTTCATACAAATCCGGGGAGACGTACAGGTCCATGGTGGAGGGAATGATTATTCACTGAAGCGAAAATAGCTACTGTTACTCCAAACTGAAAAATATCCCCTTTTATATGCACAATCGCCAAGCTCCGCCCCAAAAGACCAGATGTTCGTAGTGATTGGCTGCCAGTGTAGCTGGGTGGAGCTATGACGTGTACCAATCCGCTATAACGGGTCCGGACGAGTAATGACATCTTTATATTTTCTCCAATAGATTTAATGCTCGTATTACTCCTTGCTGTCTTTACCATGTCAATATTTTTTCCCCACTATTCCCGGATCATTAGTCACTAATGTAATCGAGAGGACTTTATAATAAAGAAATATATCCTAATTATATTTTTAAAAGAGCATTCGGTTTCCACGTTAAACTGTGGGTCTAAGGCGGAGTGAAAACCTTTCCAATTCGGCGAGAAATTACACTAGGGAACAAATTTCTTGAAAATTATTTGGTGTTTCTTATAGAACTTTTGATACTGATTCCAAATATGGTTTCAGAATTTTTCTATCACCCATAGTTTTCGAGAAAATAATATTTCCATTTACTCAGAGTTTCCCGTAGATCTTATAGACAATGCAGGTCCTGTATATGAGCTTTAATTATCTCGATGAAATAGTGAGCAATCGACGAGATGTATTTCTGAATCCACGTTAAACTGTGGATCTAAGGCGGAGTGATAACCTTTCCAATTCGGCGAGAAATTACACTAGGGGACAACATTTCTTGAAAATTATTTGGTGTTTCTTATAGAACTTTTGATACTGATTCCAAATATGGTTTCATAATTTTTCTATCACCCATAGTTTTCGAGAAAATAATATTTCCATTTACTCAGAGTTTCCCGCAGATCTTATAGACAATGCAGGTCCTGTATATGAGCTTTAATTATCTCGATGAAATAGTGAGCAATCGACGAGATGTATTTCTGAATCCACGTTAAACTGTGGGTCTAAGGCGGAGTGAAAACCTTTCCAATTCGGCGAGAAATTACACTAGGGGACAACATTTGAAAATTGTTTGGTGTTTCTTATAGAACGTTTGATACTGATTCCAAATATGGTTTCAGAATTTTTCTATCACCCATAGTTTTCGAGAAAATAATATTTCCATTTACTCAGAGTTTCCCGCAGATCTTATAGACAATGCAGGTCCTGTATATGAGCTTTAATTATCTCGATGAAATAGTGAGCAATCGAGGTCTAGTCTGAATTGTGCTAAATTTTCACTTCTAACACTAAATATTAAAAATCAAAGATTTAAGCAGTTAAGATGTAGTTATAAGAATATGACACCATACAAATTACGCGTAAATATAAAATATTTTCATTGTAGAAATAATAATAATAATGATAATAATAAGAATTGTTGTGAAAGGTGGTTTTTGTTCAAGTAGACGAAGAAAGGTTGACTCTCGGTCAGAAAAAGGTCTCTAGGGGGACGATTCGAAATGACCTAGTTTCTGCCTTTCCTCGTGTGTGTGTGCGTGCACGAGTTGTTTATTCGTTTATTATATATATATTATATATATATATATATATATATATAATATATGGGTTTGAGGAATGACAATCGTGTGTTTTGATTTTTCCGTAAATTTTCTTTTCATTTGGAGTGAAGGGAGACTTATCAGAGATTGGGGGGAAGGTCTCTCAACCAGCAGGTGTTCTTCGAAAATATAAAGATGTCATTAGTCGTCCGACCCCGTTATAGCGGATTGTGTTTTGGTTAATTTCAATTGATTAATTGCTTTAGATTTCGTTTTTTTTCAATTTTCTTCGCAGGGGATTGGGGGAATGAGGCTCGTGTGTTTCGTAAATTTTCATTTCGTTTCGTTATTCGTGACTTAAATATTTATAATAAAAATTAAGTATGTAAAAATTATTTATTTAATAAACAGAATTTAATTGGATTCATCCACCGTCATATAAATATATATTGTGTACACTATTTAAATGGATGATTAATATATGGTTTTTGCTATCTGGAATACATGGCGCTATCTGGCAACTGAATACATGGCGCTATCTGGCAACTCAGCCAGAATAGAGGTTTATAAAAGACCGAGAGACGACTGACAGAGTCATTACAAGCTCGGCTGCCAGCCGAGCAAGGACCTCTGGTCCTTCTCTTTCTGGCCCTTTGGGAAAACCCCTTAGAGGCCTCTTAGGTTAGGTAAACGAAAATAGCTTGGGGGAGAACTCCGCCTCCAAGTTGCATGCCTTGCAATCAAAGGCACCTACTCTCTCTCTCTCTCTCTCTCTCCTGCAGGTGTACCCCTCCCCCCCTTGGCTCAGCCAACTGACTGATTCAGCCAACTGGCTGATTAGGAACCTATAAAACAACGCCTACTCGACTGAAGTCTTAATATGCACTTGGCTCCTGCCAGGTGAACACCTCTCCTCCTTTCTCTCCTTTCTGGCCCTTTGGGGGGAATAGCTTGGGGGAGAACTCCGCCTCCAAGTTGCATGCCCCTTGCAACCCCGGTTGGCAACAAAGGGCCCTTTGGGGGGAATTTTTTCCCCTTTTTTTGTTGGCAACAACTCCCCCCCTTTGCAACAACCACCCTTTGCAACAACCCCCACCCCCTTTGCAACATCACGTAATCACTTGCAACATTCCTGCACTCTAACCTTTTGCGGCTATACTACTAGTCTCGAATCAGTAAACAGCCAACAGCTAACTTCTGATAAAATTTTTAAATTCTTCAAGCAAAAGATGTACACACAAGGTATTAAATAATTTTGTAAATAAATGTACGGAAAACCTTTGCATTTTAATTTTTTGTATTTTTCTCAAATTGGAAGTTAAATTAATTTTTTATTTGTTAATTTTTTTCAAACCAGTAGCACCCACAGTATTTTCTGATAGGGGGTGGGGGAGCATTTCCACTACGTTATCTGGATATATATATATATATATATATATATATATATATATACCTCGTTAACTTCGTTTAGGTTCCTTGTGTTGGTCTCTCTAGGCCTGGCTTGGTGGAGGAGCGAGTTGCTTTCTTGCGCTCTCCACTGCACATAGCCAGGTACACCCGGCTCATCTGGTACCGTCCTGAGCCAGATATCTAGTCTTCTCTTGAAGACTTCAACTTTGACCCCTGTAACGTTTCTGAAGTCCTTTGGAAGCTGGTTAAAAAGTCTTGGCCCCTGACAACCAAACTCTTTTCCTTCAGTGTTCAGGAGGTCCCTTATCGGGCCTTTAATTTGGGAACACTACACATTCTGCCTTTCCTATTTTCCAGTGTTGTTTGGATGGTAATTGGGTTTAGTTTGAGGTTTGGTACCAGGTTTTCGATCATTTTCCATATGTAGATTATGGTGTACCTCTCTTCTTCTTTCCAGGGAGTACAGATTTAGTTTACGTAGTCTTTCCCAGAAGTTGAATTCTTTGCAGCCATGAATCTTGGCTGTGAAATGTCTCTGCGTTTCGTCTAGTTTATTAATTTCTTCCTTTTTACATGGGGACGTCAAGACTGAGCAGTATTCAAGTTTTGGTATAATCAGTGTTCTCAGCAGGGGAATCATTACTGTCTTGTCCCTCCTTTTGAACGTTCTTAATAACTGTCTTGCAACTCTTTTTGCTTTGTTTATCGCTATCTGATTTTGTGTCTCGAATTTGGCATCACCGGTCATTACTACCCACAAGTCGACCGCTTTTGTGCTTTTCTGAATTTCCTGTTTATCTGGAGCATGATATGCAGCCTGTTTAAGTTCCTCATTTCTACCATATCTTAAGAGTTGAAATTTCTCGGTGTTAAATGTCATATTGTTGTTTTCTGATTATTTGTATATTTTGCTCGTGTCCCTCTGAAAGGCCTCCACTTCATTTGCATCGCTGATTTTTCTGCTGATCTTTGTATCGTCCGCAAAGGATGTTACTATACTGTTGCTGTCTACTCCACTGTCTCCACTCCGTTTTGTCCGTTTTCTCATTGTATCAGTTGCTCGGAGACACTATCATTGGAGGTCCGGTGCTAATGAACTCCATGATAATGAACAGGAGTGGGGCCAGTACTGTACCTTGTGTTACTGAGCCAGGGACGTAGCCAAGGAGAGGGAGGCGACGGAGGCGGTCCCCCCCCCCCCTTGGAAAGCCCAGGAAAAATATCTGCGGTAATTACAACCAAGGTTCACCCCCAAACTATAACATTTAACAATATGGTATCTATATATAATGGAAGGAGCATATATATATATATATATATATATATATATATATATAAAGTGTACGCCATAAAAAAGGGTACATTTTAAAAAGGCTATAAAATCAACATTTTTCATTTAATTTTAATAAAACTTCTACACAATAAAACATACATACTTATCTATATGCAAACAAGTTTTCAGACTAAAATATCCAATAATTCAAATTCTCTCTACATTTAACGAAAGAGTGTAATTTTTCTACTTAACATGCAAAAATTATTAAACATTTTTAATATTTTTTTATGAAAATAATTTTTAACGTAAAACTTACCTGAAATTAATAAAAAAGTTCGAAAAGCTTTCCTTCCATTTCAATAACTTTTTTTATTCTTCCCCGGAATATGGGAGAACTTAGCAGAGCGAGTCTACAGGACTAGGATAAAAGATGTTGCTCATTTACGCGAGATAATCATTAAAAATGTTATAATGTTATAATGTTTCAGACCAACAAAGACCCGAGGATCCATTCATGGCTGGTCTACCTAACTGTGGTTGTAGTTGTGTACTGCGCATGTCCTCCGTGGTGGCCGAGAGGACCTACAATTTTACGTGGGTTCCGAACCACAAAGCCTTAATTTTACTCCCTTAAACTATACCCAATCTATCAACATATGTGTTTAATCGATTTTTAAACATGTTTATAGACGTGCTACTAATTACTTCTACCGGAAAACTATTCCACCTATTTACTATTCTATGCGTAAAAATTTTTTTGCCAACTGCTGTCTCGAACCTTCTACTTGTCAACTTACACCCATTATTTCTAGTCCTATTATATTGAGATATTTCAAAAAAGCTCTCTCTATTTACGTTATCGAACCCATTCATAATTTTGAAAACTTGGATTAGATCACCCCTTAGCCTCCTAGTCTCGAGTGTAGTCAATTTTAACTCCTTAAGCCTATCCTCGTACGACTTCGACCTAAGCGACGGAATCATCTTAGTTGCTCGTCTTTGAACTCTTTCGATTTTGTCTATATCTTTTCGCATATACCGATTCCAAAATTGGATCGCGTACTCCAAATGGGGTCTCACTAGCGATTTATAAAGAGGAACGATAATATCGCGATTTGTACTCAAAATTCCGAGCTATAAAACCTAGCACTTTGTTCGCTTTATTGACCGCTGCTGTACTTTGTTTCGCTACTTTTAAATCACCAGTGACTATAACTCCTAAATCTTTTTCCTGCTCTACGCTTGTAACTCCTTCCCTGACATACTATACGCAAAATTACCGTTACGCGAACCTATATGTAAAATTTTGCACTTATCGACGTTAAATCTCATTTGCCATGTGACTGACCAATCAACGATTTTATTCAGATCTTCCTGGATTTTACCTCTATCTTCGTCATTAATCGCCCTACCACCCAGCTTCGTGTCATCCGCAAACTTTGAAACTGTACTGACTAGGCCGACATCTAAATCGTTAATATATATAAGAAAAAGCAAGGGGCCCAATACAGAACCCTGAGGAACGCCTCGCTACATTAGCCCAACACGACTCCGCTCCATCAACGACCACCCTCTGTTTCCTACCTCGCAACCACTCTTCTATCCAATTTATTACTACACCCCTGATTCCATGAGCCTTAGTTTTTTCAATGAGTCTTTTGTGCGGTACGGTGTCAAACGCTTTTTGAAAATCTAAATACACTACATCAACCGCCCGATGACTATCGTAAACGTCAACCACGCTTTGAAAAAATTCTAAAAGATTAGTTAAGCAAGATTTGTTTCGCCTAAAACCGTGCTGCGTATTTCTAACCAAGTTATGCAATTCTAAGTGTTCGACTATACGATCCCTAATTATTGATTCCAGTAGCTTACCTACAACAGACGTTAAACTGATTGGCCTATAATTTCCCGCCGCACCTTTATCGCCTTTCTTAAAGATAGGTGTTACGTTTGCTAACTTGAAATTATCTGGTACGCACCCCTCAGAAATAGACGCATTAAAAATCTTTGTTAGCGGCACAACAATGCTATCTTTTAATTCTTTTAGTTGTATGGGATATATGGAATCCGGCCCCGGTGATTTACGCATTTTCATTTTATCAATATAGCGCATTACCCCCCTTCACTAACCACAATATTATCCAAAATATTACCATTATCAAAAGGTATTATGTCTATGACCGTAGGGATATTCGTTACATCTTCTATAGTAAAAACTGACGTAAAAAATTCGTTTAGCAAGGTAGCCATTTCCTTGTTTTCAGAAACTAGCTCTCCGTTAACATTTTTCAACGGCCCCAAGACACTTTTTACTGGATTTCTATTGTTGACGTATTGAAAGAATCGCTTGGGGTTTTCTTTACCGTCACGAGCTATGGAGATTTCAAATTCGCGCTTGGACTTTTTTATTACACTTTTCGCTTCACGCCTTAGAGATATGTAGTTGTTTCGTAACCACAAATTGTCTTTATCGCACTTATGTAGCCTATAAGCCCTATCTCTACTCTTTATAATGTCTCCTACTCTAGAAGTAAACCACAAGGGCTTGTTGTTTACTTTCGCACGCTTAATTTTGTACGGTACACATTCCTCATTTATAGTCCTAAATACTGTTTCAAACGATTCCCACATTAGTTTTGCGTTGGAGATCCCCATTACGTTTTCCCAATTGACGTGTGACAATTCATTTCGAAATTTACAAAAGTCTGCGTGCTGGAAGTTAGGAATTTTAGTCGAGTTAGCTGGTTTCGAGTGACTTACTGAGAGGACAAACTCTACCATATTGTGATCGCTATTGCTTAACGGTTCTATTACTTGAAGATCAGTGATTAGCCTATCATCCGTAGTTATTACTAAATCTAAAATACTGTCCAACCTCGTAGGTTCCCCAACCTTTTGAATAAGAAAGCTATCCTCGAGAAAATTAACTAAACGATTACCTTCCGCGTCTCCCTGCATTGTATCGTAATTCACGTTGGCGCAATTAAAGTCACCCATAACTAAAGCCTGCTCACTACCTATTATTCTCTTTAGTTCACGATATAACGCTTCGTCCGTATCAGCTGTTTGATTAGGGGGCCTATATATAACCGCAACAACAAGTTTGAAATCGTTCAATTTAAGTTCTGCTATAGTCGAATCTATCGGTTCTGGAATTGTGTGCTTTACTTCTATAACGTTCGCAATATTATCTTTGATATACAACATAACACCGCCTCCTCGCCTACCTATTCTGTTTTTAACAAAAAGTCTATAACCTCTAATTTGATACTCCCCTACAAAGTCACGTGTTTCAGTGCTAAGCCACGATTCATTTATCGCAATTAAATCATAGTCTTTACAAGCAATTAAAGAAAAAAATTCGTTTATTTTATTTCGTAGGCTACGAGCATTTAAGGATAGAACCTTCAAATTGTTTGTAATTGCGACACCTTCGCGAGCGCAGGGGAAATTTGTGGAAATTACGCTGGGACCGTTCGAGTTACGGCAGCCTGAAAAGAAGAGACAGTATTATGAAATAGTCTTCCTAAACGCGCAGCTCCAACGTCATTAAGATGAAGTCCATCTCCGAGGAACAAGTCCCTCCTGCCGTAGAAACTGTTCCAAAAATTCGCAAAATGCACTCCTTCCTGTTGGCAAAGAGACTTTAGGTTATTGTTGATATAGGTCGCCTTGCTGTAGAAATCGCTACGTTGGATAATTCGAGGAAGTATACCTGTTAAAACAATCTTATTAGTTTTTTCCTTTAGTCGCTCTAGTAAGTCCCTGTACCTAGCCAGCAGTCTTCCGATCTAGAATTTAAAACGTTATTAGTACCGACATGAATAACATACGTTGTGTCCTCAGAGGTTCCGTCTGTAAAATGGTCAACACTATTAGTTATATCCTCCACCCTTGCACCAGGGTAGCAGTAACGGCGCCTACGACGAGGGTTTCTCCCACAGAATTCCTCGAGCTGCCCTCGAACAATGGAATCGCCAACGAGTCGTATTTCCGGTTCATCAGCATCTTCGAAACCTAAAACAGAAAACTTATTGTTTGTTATTACTGGTAGACAAGTCTTAGGTTTTCTCAATGGGGCCCATTACGCACTCGAACGAAGGGTTGGGAACTAGGGGAAGAGAGAGGGCTATTAGTACTATTTATATTATTAGTAGAAACTGAGGCAGGAGGGGTCGTAACTGGAGTCTCAAGGGATTCTAATTTTGCCGTCAGGAGCATCACGCTTTTCTTCAAGCCTCACTCTGGCCTCCCTCTCACGTTCTAACTCGTTCCTCAGGACTTCCATGCTTGAGCACCACCTGCAAACTAACTGTTCATTATTATTAGCCATTGTAAACGCGTAAGCGGCAAATTTCCCTTCACAGCGACTGCAAGTACTTGACGGGGGTGCCATGCTAATTAATTAAAAAAAAAAAAAACGAGCGTTTGGAAATTAATAAATTACAACGTAGGTCTACCGCGTGCTTATTGTGCCGTCACCTGCGCAAACCCGCAAAAATGTTCTTGAAACGCAGAAACAGGTTCTTGTAACACAAATTTATACTAAATGAATATATATTAATTAAGCTACCGACGAAAGATCTGTAAAAGAAAAAGTATTAATAAAACTTATCTGTCCGCTATTCGACCGACTTTTTTCTTTCCTTTTTCCTTTTTCCCACGGTGGGTGACCACACTCTACTTGATCCCCGAGAAGGAAAATGAACCTTATGAAACCTCGTTTTCTGATAGATTTGAAAAACAAAAGGCAAACAAGGGAATTTCAACCTTATGAAACCTCGTTTTAATAGATTCGGAAACAAACAAGGCAAGCCACGTGCACTAGCCTTGGTTTAATCAATTAATATAGTAATGAACAAAGTCAATAAATGAAATGTATTCGTTAATGAATGATTAGTAACACGAAGTAATTTAGCTAAGGATGCACCAAACACTATTTTTTTTAAAGACGCTTCAACGAAAACCACTTATTCAATTGGTAACACTGGACACTCGATAAAACACGTCTGTCCACAAGGAAAGACTGATCACTTCTGGGAAGAGCTTCCACAGGAACAAGTAAATCGAGCCATAGATGAATTCCGGCCAAGAAAAAAAAAAGTTATTGAAATAGAAGGAAAGCATTTCGAACAATTTTTTTAATAATTTCAGGTAAATTTTATGTAAAAAATTATTTTTATAAAAAATATTAAAAAGGTTTAATAATTTTTACATGTTAAGTGGAAAAATTATACTCTTTCGTTAAATGTTGATAGAATTTGAATTATTTGATAGTTTAGTCTGAAAACTTGTTTCCATATAGATAAATACATGTTTTATTGTGTAGAAGTTTTATTAAAATTAAATGACAAATGTTGATTTTATAGCCTTTTTAAAATGTACTCTTTTTTATGGCACACCGGTTATTTAAATGATATTTTGCGTCGTTTTTTTAAACACGTCCAAACACGTTTGGCGTGTTTAAACACATATCGTACTGAACTACTGAAATATGAAGCGCGGGGAAACTAAACACAGCTCGGCGCCAGTTAGTTTTGCATGCACTGCAGCATAGTACAGTGTGACAAGGCGGGGCGTGTTGCATCACTGCATGTTGGTCAAGCTTCGTTAATTAGTTATACAATATTGCGATGGATATACGAAAATATTTCAAAAGAAAATCAGTTGAGTCGGTTGAAGAACACAATGAAAGTGATACAGCAGAACCCTCCCGTAAAGTTATTAGACAAGCTTTAGACAATGCAAATCAACCAGAACTAAGCTATGAAAGTGCAAATGTCAGCAATCAAGTACAGGATGAGGTGCCGTCTGAAACGAAGGCTTCACAGGACCAACCAACCACTGGTATAATTACAAATTTAAAAGAAATGTCTACGTGTTTGATGCATATAAAGGCAAATAATAAAATGAAATCAATAAATGTGTGAATAAAATAGTTACTTTCTTTGTTAAATATGAAAATTATAGGATAAATACCTGATTTCAAACATCAGAAAATATAAGTAATTTCATCATAATATAGCTTAGATTGCACCAATGTGATTGTCCTATCCAAACTTTTGTTGGAAAGGGTACATATTTCACGTGGATGGCTGTATAGTGGCTGTTCAAAAATGGCAGTTGCGCTGACATTTTCAGACAGTTTTTACACAAAATAAGCTTAAAATGCGCTGGCTTACGGGGGTCCGGCCCGGACCCCGCTAGAGAAGCTTCCAACTTCCCCAAACCCCCTAACTGTATGGGCTCGCCTGATTCACTACGGAACCTGACGAACGTAGCTCAAGTTCGCCCCCCCCTTGCGACATTCCTGGCTACGTCTCTGTACTGAGCTGCGTACTTATGATTCTGATGATGATACATCTTGAATTTTGACGACCTGTAGACGTTCTCTGAGGAAGATGTAAATCCATTTTCCCACTTTGTCTGTTATTCCCATTTGTCGAAAGCTTTAGCAAAATCCGTGTGTAATGACATAGTTTTCATTTCCTTCAAGTGCATCTAAGATATTGTTATAGTGTTCTATAAGTTGTGATAGGCATGATCTTCCTGATCAGAATCCGTGCTGATTTTCGTTGAATTTTTCCAGTGTCTCCAAGAAGTCATAGATTTTCTCTCTAACTATTCTTTCAAATATTTTGGTGAGGTGGGACGTCAATGACACTGGTCTGCTTATATAGAGGGGCAATGTTCGCTCTTTTCAAGATGCTCTATATTTCCCCAGTGTCTAGGGATCTTCTCCATACCCAGTATAAGGGTGTAGCTATTTCATTTTTAGTTTTTAATCAGTAGTGCGTTCCATTTGTCCGGACCTGCAGCTGAATGTGATTTCATTTGTCCTATAGCTCTCGCTACATCTTCTGCGGTAAAATTAAAGTCTGTTATACATTTTCCTTATAATTTCTCTTCAAAGAATGTATTTATGTCAGGTATCACTTTATCACTTTTTGGGGTACTGAAGACCGATTCATACTGGGCTCTCAATGTTTCAGATATTTCTTTTAGATCGTCTGTTAGTTCATTATTTCCTTTCCTTAAGGGCCCGATGGTAGCGCGCGTTTTTGTTTTCCTTTTCGTATAGCCATAGAAGTATTTTGGATTTTCCTTTATTGCTTCTACCGCCTTTTCCTCTTCCCTCTATGTATGGCCCTTAATCAGGGTTTGTATTTCCCTATTAGTATTCTCTAGTTTTTCTTGTATTACTTTCCTGGCATTTTTGTCTCTGCAATTAGCTAACTTCGCCGCAACTCTCTTTCTTTTGCGAAATATTCTTCTCTTTTGCCTCTCTAGCCAGTTCCTCTTTCCTTTTGGCTGAGCTTTCGGAGCATATTTTTCTAAAACTTTCAGCGTCTTTTCTTCTAAGGTTGTTAGCATTTCTTCAGTTGTTTTATTCTCTAAAACTGTTCTCCACTCTATTTGGGCTATGTGTGATCTGATTTCTTCCCAATTTATGGTATTGGAGTTTAAGTTAAAAGCCCCACATTTGCTTCTTCCTTTCCGTATATGTATTGTCTTTTAATGTTATCGCCATATTTGTTGATAACGCGATTATGTTGTGGTCTGAGATAATAGTTGGGGTTATTTTTATATCAGCAATCAAGTTCGCGTTATTCGTGAGTACCAGATCAAGGCAGTTGTTTTTTCTGGTATTTTCTGTTATCTCCTGTGTCAGCATAAACTCATTTGTGAGAGCCATCAGCATTTTTGCTTGCACCTGGTCCTCTCTTGTGCCCCCCTTATCTTGCTGTATAAATACACTTCTACCCACCTTTTTGTATTTCATAAATGGGAAATTAAAATCGCCGCAGAGTATTATATTAGGGGATGGAGAGTTTATCGACTTTATTAGGGTTCTGATATCATTAATGGCATCCGAAAATTTTTCAGTTGGAGAGTTTAGAGGTCTATAGATGAGTATCAGTACCACGTTTAGTTTCTCTCTCTCTCTCTCTCTCTCTCTCTCTCTCTCCTCTCTCTCTCTCTCTCTATATATATATATATATATATATATATATATATAATATTGGTAATTTATAGAGGATATTTAAGATAACACCTTACTGTATAAGTAATTTCGAGTATTTATACTGTTATAAGCAGTGGTGTAGTGCTGTGGGAACGCGTGGGAACGGCGTTCCCTTTTTTTGGTAGACGGAACGGCGTTCCCTCACTATTTCAAATAAATCCGAACTTACAAATCTCTAACGTCATGAAATTTTAATTCCCACCCCTAGAAGAAATATGAGAAAGAATCATTAACTGCTTCATTTCTTTTAACTTCGACTGAGGCAATGCTAGCCTATAAAGATCTGGTGAAACAGTCACCACGGCGTACCAGTTGTTAACTTTTTTTTAGTTAATCATTCCAGTTGTTAGCTATTTTTATTGATCGTACTGGATGTCGTATATCTAATGACACTGGAAATACTGCATCTTCAACCTTGGAATATATCCTAATATCCAGTGCATATGACCTCAAAATATCCCTGAAATTGGTCAGATTTCAAAAGATTTCCCGGGGGGCTTACAGTGCCCCCGGACCCCCAGCTGTATGGGCTCGCCGCGCTGGCCATTGTCCCCCCCCGCATCTGAGTAACACTTTCAAAATGCGTTCCCTCACTTCTTTATTTAGCACTACACCACTGGTTATAAGTTAAACAAAAGCAATGGAAGCACACTGACACATAGATAACAATTTGATATAAAAAATGTCAGCTGTTGCATGTACAGTAACTATAAAGTTTCACCAGTGTAAAAAATTTCGAGAAAAAATAAAAAATTTGTGGGTAAATAAGTTGATGTCGCTTACTTTATTTGCACCTATAATTGCAAAAATGCATAAATTTTAGATTGAAACAAAGTTGGATGTACATTCAACGGTGTAAATATCATTAGATGGTATCATTATCATATATTTTCGGTAGGTTTTCCGTGTTGTTTTATGAGTTTGATAGATTGTTATATTTTATCAAAGAAGCTAGGATTAATGTTCATTAATATTGTTTACTAATTAATTATTAATTTCTCGTGCGTAATCTAGTATTAAAACACATTTCTTGGGATTGTTCAGTTCTTATCTCTCATGTATAATATTGGTTTCTTTGTATGGTATTGGTATAGTGCCTTCAATGGTGACCTTATATTTGTTATGTCAGTAGTGATAATTTAAGATTAGTACATGTTTTAACTATTAATAATACTTATTTACTCATTTATTTATTTATTATTAATAAATAACAACTAGCTGTTCATTTTTAATAAGAGCACAGTAAAGCCTAAAGCTTAAGGGCCAAATTAAATTAAATAAATAGTCGAGCTTCACAATTATTCATGTCATTCTAAATTGAAACGAATGTATTTATTTTATTATTAATAAAGGTTATTCAGTTATCAGAAATCTGGCAGGCTATTCATAAGTTAGATGATAACAAAAGTTGTGGCCTAGATGGCATACAAGCAGAACATTTAAAATGTTGTAACCCTCGTATAATACCTATGCTTGCAATGTGTTTCACAAGCTGTATGATACATAGGTACTTGATACAGTCCATTTTGTCAGTGTATTGTTGCCAGTTGTTAAAAATAAGGGTGCTAATATCTGTGATAAGAATAATTATAGGCCATTAGCACTTGCCAGTATATTTTCTAAAGTGTTAAAATATGCATTTATAATAGGATAAGTGCTTACTTGCAGACTTATAACAATCAGTTTGGCTTCAGAGTGAAACATGGTACTGAAATCTGTATTTATATGCTAATGTAAGCCGTCCTAAAGTACAAGATGCCAAGTAGCGATGTATATTCCTTTTTTGTGGATGCATTAAAAGCATATGATAGAGTTAACCATCACAAACTTTTCAAGAAACTTTTGTGTCGAGGAGTACCTAAATATATATTTAGGATACTTGCATTTCGGTATACAGAGCAGACCATGTTTGTAAGATGGAAAAGCACTGTATCACCAGGATTTAAGGTAATTAATGGTGTTAGGCAGGAGGTATATTATCACCCTATCTTTTCTGTATATACATGGATGACCTTACCAATGAACTAAAAACTGCACGTACTGGCTGTGTCATTGGAAAGGAAAAAATTAATCATTTATTGTATGCTAATGACCTTGTTCTTCTGTCACCCTCTCCCCATGGGCTGAAAGTACTATTAGAGATATGTGAACAATATGGAATAGAAAATGACATCACCTATAATGGGGCAAAGAGTTGTATTTTGAGTTTTAGGTGTAATCTACTGAAACATGTATCATGTGGGTCTTTTGAAATGAATGGTCAGACTATACCTGTCACAGTAGGGTGTGTCAATTTGGGAGGTGAAAATTAATTTTTGCCAATTCCTTCACTGAGGGGTTTTAAAAATGTTTTTGGATGTGAAGAATTCAAATCTGCTATTATTTTTGTGATTGCTCAACACTTAGCTTGGTAAATCTACGTTTGATTAAAAGGCACATAAATTGCTCTCGGAAAACAACATTTATTAATTTTAGCTTCTCAAAATGTCAGGTAATGCTATAAAAATTTTAGTTTCTCTGCATAAAACATATCCTAGTAATCATAAAACATATCCTTGTAATCATAAAACAACATTAGAAAGTAATGACATCAGTAAAAAAAAATATTTAAACAACAAGTTTCATCAAGTCTTGCTTTGATTCGTTCTTGGACATCAGCCGCCGACTTGCTTCTTGGCCTCTGATATAGCCCTCACGTTTCTCATGTGTATACGCCCTGCCTGCTGCCTCTGTGACTTGTTTCACACACCTCTCTATTGACTGAGCATGACAGGGCCACTGTGGAACTTGCATAGGCTTGTCAAAGAACTTCTTTACTTCCGCTGTAGTCAGTTTACATGTCAAAGGAGGTTCAAATACCCCGTCAGACCAGTCTGTCAGCTCCAACACGGAAGAAGCACTGGGGTTGATGGAAGGTGTCTTCCTGGGACGTACAGAAAGATCTCCAAGTGTGTCATCATCTCCACCCCTCATGTCAACAATCTTTTGGACACCAGCTCTCCTCTCCTCACTGTCATCTGAGCACAAGAGTGTCTGGATTATCATTTCACTGAATGCATACCATGCTGAGCGCTTGATGGTTGGCAAAACAGCATCCACTACAGCCTTCTTTTGCAGCCTAACTAGCCGCAGCTGAAACAAGATGTGGCGTGGGCCTTCCACCCAAGAGTGTTTTACTTTGATGTTGAACCAACAGGGGTAGTACACACCAACAATGTATTCCACTATCAGTCTTAAGGTGTTGAGGGTTTTGCCTTTAAGGCCATGTTTTGAAACCCATATGCGACAAAGCCTGTTTGCTGTTGTCAACCACCTTGAATGGCTCACTGGACCAATTTCAAGAAGGGCCAGATCTGTGGGAAGTTCTCCTGTCCTTATGGCCTGTGTGATCCTATACCCGTACGCTTGATCAGTAGAGAGATCCTTTACGACATTGTCACTCAGTGAAGTAAGAGGCTCTCCAATTGAGAGTTTGGTGAATGAAGGATCAATTTCAAGTTCGGTTGCAGTGTCTAGCATCTTGCCAATGTTACCTGTCCACTTGTTGTTAGACAAGGTCTTCCCATCCAGTGCTGTGATCAAGTGTCGCAGGGGTAACTCGTTAGTGTGGAGGGCACAAACCAACCAGATCAGCTTACGGCAAAGCTTGACCTCTACCCAATGCATGGAACCACCCTCCAGCCAGTGTTAACATTTGTAGAATCACCTCCAATGGCCTGCAGGCTTTTATCAATGCCCTTCTTCTTCATGAAATCTACAAGATTATCAGCAATAACTTCAGCAGGTTTTTTTCTCGTTGAGCCTTTCTCAGGAGTGAAGTGGTAGAGAGATCTTCCACCTGGCTCACTGCACACAGAATAATGCTCTTCTTTGATGATGCTGGGGAACTGACGATCTGAATTGTCTGCTTTCAGCATAACTTTAGTTGTATCTTGACGGCCGTCAAAGAAGATGCAGTCAATTTCACCCTTCTTACAAAGATCATCAAATTCCTGATCCAGGGATCTCATAACTTTTTCTTGGGCCCTCTTGACTTTATTGTGATCAACTACAAGTCTCTTGTCTTCTTCAGTGATCAAGCCAGCATCCATAAAGGCAGCAGTGGTGATGGCAGCTGTGGCACGCAGGCCAACACCATATCTGATGCTATGCATAGCAACATTAGGTATTTCTAATGTGTTTGTACTCTGGCTTTTTATTGGAAGTTGAAGACGTGCTTGGTATTTCTAATGTCACTTCATAACTTCCATCCTTTCCATCTTGAGCATCAGCTATTTGTTCTTCATTTTCATCATCAGAGAAAATTATTTCATTTGATGGCATTGAAACATCCTGCTTACTTGTCTGCTTATATTCAGCAAGCCTTCTTCTTTCGTCTTCTTGCCGCTTCTGCTTTTTGACTTGTCTGTTGTGCTCAGTTTGATCTGGCAAGCCAATCTGATGTGGTCCAATAGAACCAGACTTGTCTCTCTGACCTTTAATGAAAGCAAGTTCCTTCACAGGGATCTTCATCTCCCTAGGGCATGTACAGTTAATGTGAGTTTCGTTTTTGCAACCAGCATCTGCAAGGCAGCCAAATTCAGAGCAGAGAACAATTTTACACTTGCAACTGAGGATGTCAAAAAGCTTGTCAAGTTTTGCAATGAAAGCCTCTTCGACATGTAGCTTTCCTCTCCCAAGAGATATGTTTTTGGCCTGCTCCCAGCTCTCTTGGATCTTGTTTAAGATTGTGACTCGTGAATTTACAACGGGGGCTACAAAAGAACTGTTTGCTCGTTCCCACTTTTCAAGCACTTTAGGGTAAATGTCCTTTGCAAGACTGGCTGCTGGGTAGTTTCTCACATCCTCACCACTTTGTTCTCTTAGCAGTAGCCCATATTTCAGAACGTCTCGCAGAGTTGGGAGTTCAGAGGGCAACAACTCTCTACCAGTTCCAATTAGGTTGCTCATATGTGTGAATGTCCCCAGTCTTGTCCTCCTTTTAGAAGCCATTGTAGGTCAATTCCCACTGGTTAGGATGGTAGCACTGACGGACAAGTAATCTTCAGCACACTGATGAATATGTTTCAACCTGTGAAATAAGCAAAAACAGCAGTGCATTATATATACAGCATATATAATTATTAATATAATAATTATTATATAATTCCACAAAAAGTAAAAAAAGTCACTATTTTTATGTAGCTTCTTACCAAGCAAAACTAAATTATATTAAATTAACAAAAATATCTTTAGAATTCCTGTCATGCTGCAACTTTTTAGCACCCCTCATATTTGGAATTTGAAAGTTGAAAAATTCGACACACCCTACTGTCACAGACACATGTAAATACTTAGGTCATGTAATTACTCACGAGCTACGATATGAACTCGATATTGAGAGGCAACATAAAAAGCTGTATGTACAGGGTAACATGCTAGTAAGGAAATTTGGTATATGTTCAGAATCAGTTAAAACCTATCTTTTTAGAACTTACTGTACTGCATTGTATACATCCCATTTGCGGTGGAACTATACAAAAACTGTTATGAATAAACTCTCTGTTGCTTATAATAATATTTTTCGTATGCTATATAGGGAACCAAAATGGTGCAGTGCCAGTTTTATGTTTACTACACGTAACCAACCTACCAGCCAAATGTTAATCCGGAAGAGTAAACAGGGTGTCCGAGAATTATCTGTACAATGTTTGGCTGTTATTAAAAGTCAACCATGAAGTGTAGAAATTCCAGTGTTGTTCCATTTTACAGAGAATCTCATTAAGTTTTTTCTGATACTACGGTTTGACAAGTTTTTTAGAAATGTACGCGGGTGACAGACATTGATGATTTAAAAGCAAGAATCACAGCTGCTATTGAGCGAATTGATGTGGATATGCTGCAGCGTACATGGCAACATTTGGAGTATCGATTGGATGTTTTGCGAATCACTAATGGTGCACATATCGAATGTTTGTAACAACGTTACTTTAATAAAGAAACTTTTGAAAATAATTTCATTACTAGGGTCCAAAACAGCTCTAATGTGTTATTGTACAATGTCCTGTCTTCAGATACTGTGTACCTCTCAGGCTCTCACCTATATGGCAGTCTTGGTTCAGACAATTGCTGGTTTACAATACTTTATTTTTGTAATGTAGCAAAGATTATATATATATATATATATATATATATATATATATATATATATATATATATATATATATATATATATATATATATATGCATATTAAGTTGTGTTATAATAAATGTTATAATAAATGGCTATGTTATAATAAGTGTTATAAGTGTTATAAGATGTCTCATGTAATAACAATATACATAAAATTGTCAGATAATTAATGAAACAGTATGCCAGTATGCTAGGTTAAGTGGCTATGTTGGCCTTATTTTTGTATTAAGTTCAATGTATACGTAAGATTGTACTTGCATGTTAGGTTAAGTGGCTATGGTTTGTGAATGATCCGCAATAAAGATGTTTTGTTTGTTTGTTTGTTTGTATTCAAAATCAAGAATTTCTGATTTTTCGTATCAACACGTAATTTCGGTAAAAATCTCAAAATTTTGTTGATAATGATAACTAATTTTTATTTCTGTGCATTTCATGTATATATCTGCTCATAGGAAACAGTTTCATCCGAGTATATATAACCTTGTTGATGTTGCGTGTGTTGGTCTCTCTTCACACGAAGGTAAAGTTGGTGGCCCCCTCCTCTAGGCTTGGCTTGGTGGAGGAGCGAGTTGCTTTCTTGCGCTTTCTACCGCACATAGCCAGGTACACCCGGCTTATCTGGTACCGTCATGAGCCAGGCATCTTGTCTTCTTTTGAAGACTTCAACTTTGACCCCTGTAACGTTTCTGAAGTCCTTTGGAAGCTGGTTAAAAAGTCTTGGCCCCTGACAACCAAACTATTTTCCTTCAATGTTGAGGAGGTCCCTTGTCGGGCCTTTAATTTGGGAACACCTCACATTCTGCCTTTCCTATTTTCCAGCTTTGTTTGAGTGATAATTAGGTTTAGTTTGAGGTTTGGTACCAGTTTTTCGATCAATTTCCATATGTAGATTATGGTGTGCCACTGTACCTCTATCTTCTTCTTTCCAGGGAATACAGATTTAGTTTACGTAGTCTTTCCCAGTAGTTGAGCTCTTTGCAGCCATCAGTCTTTGCTGTGAAATGTCTCTGAGTTTCTTCCAGGCTATTAGTTTTTTTCCTTTTTACAGTATATGGGGACGTTAAGACTGAGCAGTATTCAAGTTTTGTATAATCAGTGTTTTTAGCAGGGGAATCATTACTGTCCTGTCCCTTCTTTTGAACGTTCTTATTATGTCGTATAATAGCAATATTTATATACAATTATGGACGACAGGGGAGGCGCGTGTCCAAGTGCCCCCCCCCTGCCTGCGGGCGCTACTGTTCCAAACGAACAGTAAACTTTTCATAACTATCTTGTGCATGGTACAAAAGATAAAGGCGAACATAACTGAAATATTTCTTTGTACGCATACTTATGAGCGTCACTGTATATATTACTTTCTTTAATTATAAAAGAAAGTCTTTTCAAGGTTAAATGAATGAACGTTCAATACACTAAAACCATCGTAGTTTTATTGTAGTACTGGATTTCAGGTGTAAATATATTTTCATTCCTCTGATTGGTCAACTTTTTGAAAAGATAAAACATGGTCCCTGATTGGACAATTCATAATCTCTAACCCACCTTTCTGCGACTGACAAATATTTTTCGATATATTTCCCTACAATTTCATATGTACACACTTTGGTTAACCTTGGTTTTGTTCCTCCCCGAATTGTTTATTTTGACGAAGGTTAAGCTTTTTGCTCCACCTTAGATCTATAGCTTAACGTGGAATCCCAACCACGACCCACCACGGGTGGTCAGAAATTAGAACGTCCTCGCCCGGACTCGATCTCACGACCTCCCGCTCAGCAGCTCAGCGTCTTAACCACTAGACTATCCAGGATATCCACTTATCTACCACCCAGTTTTATTGTATGGAAGGATAAACAGCTGGGTTTGCTAGGCGTCGACTGCCGCCACCAGGTATCAAACCCGGGTCCGGTGGATTCGTAGTCAGCGATACTGACCACTACACCGCTATATATATATATACACACACACACATATATATACACTGAAAACTTATACTTCAAAATGTTACAGAAATTAACTTGTGTCACTTTTTAATTCTCTTTTGGAATTTATTTAATCCTGTATTGTCTGTTTAATTTGCGTACAATAAAAATGCTTCAACAAACGCGTGATTAATAGAATTAAGTGACTCGGCATTTGAAACAGATCAACATTTTTCAAATAATTAAGGTTTATGCAATTGTGTGCGTGTGCGTGTGTGTGTGTGTGTGTGTTCAAAAGTTCAGCTCCATAGGCATTTGAGGTTATTTAATTTTTTCTGTTATTACAATATATGTTCAAACTGCGTGACATGCAGCTTTTTGCAGAGCGGATTCTGTCGCGTACGGATGTAAGGAAATTAGCAAAATGTAATGTTGGGGTTGTTTAACTTCCTTCACAACATCTAAGGTCATATGAAGGAGACCTACAGCTTTACGCCGGATCCGAATCACTGGTTGTTGTATAATCTGAACGTGGATAACAATATCCCAATATCTCTTAACTTCGTTGATCGACGGGAAGCGTTGCTATGACATCGGCCACGTCGTAGTCCGAGAAAATTGGCAAATTGTTCCTGAGAGATGCTAGCACACGCTACTAGCATGTTGTCCTTCAGCCTCCTTCATGCCCGCAACGTATAAGAAACCAACCCCAGCTCTTGGGGTGTGTATTCCATCATTATTCTTACGAACTAATAGATTATCTGAAACAGAAAAAAATAATAATATTAAATCCCTATGGAGCCAAATTTTTTAAACACCCTGTACATATACTAACATTAAAATTTGAAAAAGTTTAAATTTGCTGCATTTCTGAAGATGACTTTATGAATTATATAATATAGGAATACTGTACATACTCGTAGCGTGGTCTTCACTGAAGAAAATTTAGATTTATTTTAAACAAAAAACAAAACAAAACAAAACATCTCTATTGCGGATCATTCACAATCCATAGCCACTTAACCTAACATACAAGTACAATCTTACTTATACACTAAACTTAATACAAAAATAAGGCCAACATAGCCACTTAACTTAGTATACTGGCATACTGTTTGATTAATTATCTGGCAATTTTATGTATATTGTTATTACATGAGATCTCTTTAACACTTATAACACTTATTATAACATAGCCACTTATTATAATACTTATTATAACACAACTTAATATGCATATATAATCTTTGCTGCATTACAAAAATAAAGTATTGTAAATCAGCAGTTGTCTGAACCAAGACTGCCATATAGGTGAGAGGAGCACAGTATCTGAAGACAGGACATTGTACAATAACACATTAGAGCTGTTTTGGACCCTAGTAATGAAATTATATATATATATTCTTCCAGATTAACATTTGGCTGGTAGGTTGGTTACGTGTAGTAAACATAAAACTGGCACTGCACCATTTTGATTCCCCACATAGTATACGAAAAATTTTATTATAAGCAACAGAGAGTTTATTCATAACAGTTTTTGTATAGTTCCACCACAAATGGGATGTATACAATGCAGTACAGTAAGTTCTAAAAAGATAAGTTTTAACTGATTCTGAACATACACCAAATTTCCTTACTAGTATGTTACCCTGTACATACAGCTTTTTACGTTGCCTCTCAATATCGAGTTCATTTCGCAGCTCGTGAGTTATTACATGACCTAAGTATTCACATGTGTCTTTGACAGGTATAGTCTGACCATTCATTTCAAAAGACCTACATGATACATGTTTCAGTAGATTACACCTAAAACTGAAAATACAACTCTTTACCCCATTATAAGTGATGTCATTTCTATTCCATATTGTTCACATATCTCTAATAGTACTCTCAGCCCATGGGGAGAGGGTGACAGAAGAACAAGGTCATCAGCATACAATAAATGATTAATTTTTTCCTTTCCAATGACACAGCCAGTACGTGCAGTTTTTAGTTCATTGGTAAGGTCACCCATGTATATACAGAAAAGATAGGGTGATAATATACCTCCTGCCTAACACCATTAGTTACCTTAAATCCTGGTGATACAGTGCTTTTCCATCTTACAAACATGGTCTGCTCTGCATACCAGCATGCAAGTATCCCAAATATATATTTAGGCACCCCTCGACACAAGAGTTTCTTGAAAAGTTTGTTAACTCTACCAAATGCTTTTGATGCATCCACAAAACAGGAATATACATTGCTACTTGACATCTTGTACTTTAGGACGGCTTCCTTTAGCATATAAATACAGATGTCAGTACCATGTTTCACTCTAAAGCCAAACTGATTGTGATAAGTCTGCAAGTAAGTACTTATCCTATTATAAATGACATATTCTAACACTTTAGAAAATACAAGCGGTAGCTCGCTATCGTTCTCCGCGCAGGTAGCAGTATATGTTACAGTATATGTAGCAGTATATGTCACAGCTAGCTGTATATGTATATGTATATTGTATATATGCAGTGGTGGGCACCGTTAACCAAAAAGTTAACTTCGATAACGATAATCCGTTAACCCCAATTTTTAACTCCGATAACGATAATCCGATAATTTTACTACAAAGTTAACGGAAGTTAACGATAATCCGTTAACGATAACTATTTCTTTACTAACATTTAAAAAAATCAAGGAAAAAAGCTTTAAAACCCATAGAAAATGTTTATTTATGCAAAATCCAACAATAAATAGGTATTTAACTGTATTTTTATCAAGTTTTGCAACTTTTTTGCTTAATAACTTTTTTTTTTATTATTAATAAAAAATGTACTGATTACATGTTTTGAAACCCTTGTAACCACTAACCATTAACTAAATTTTAATTTACCAGAGAATTATTATGGCGGGAACTGAAAGGTAAAATTACATTTTAGGCACATTTATTAAAGACTATGACACAATGTGCTGGTTGCCCTTCAGAAAGACCAACTTCTCAAAGTTAGGCCCAACTGCCAGTCTTGACCTCTTGGGCCTCAGGATGGCCTTGCCGAGAGAGAAGAGCCGTTCCACTGCGGCAGAGGACGGAATTGGCAGACTGAAGTTATGGCGAATTGAATTCATTCGCGGAGCGGTGATCTTCCGTGAATGACTCCTCGCAGTTAACGTGTTAACGGACTTTAACAGACTAAATATCGAGTTATCGGAAGTTAACTGGTCCGATAACGATAAATGGAAATTAACTTCCGTTAATAGTCCGTTGAAAAAAGTTAACTTCGTTAATTAACTGTTATCGGATTAACGCTTTAGTGCCCAACACTGTATATGTATATTGGTACTTACGTATTATCGGGACTACCAAACTATTATCGGGACTACCAAACTGTTTATTATGTATTTTTGCTCTCGTTATTTTCGTTTTCGAAGTACTTACATTCACTTGTAATAGACATTAAATAGCTCGTGCTCGGCCGTGGAGTGACCTAGGACCGGGAAACTTGACAGAGCACATCGGCAGCTCATTAGCTATCAGTTGGTGGTGGTTGCAGAATTTTCCGATGTGCCGTTTAGTCTGTGCACGGTTCCGAAGAAAGCGGACAGACACACAGACACATTTTAGCTCAATAGTATATAGGATACTGGCAAGTGCAACAATACAACTGACAAAATGGACTGTGGCAAGTACCCACGGATCATACAGCTTGTGAAACACATTGCAAGCATAGGTATTATACGAGGGTTACAACATTTTAAATGTTCTGCTTGTATGCCATCTAGGCCACAACTTTTGTTATCATCTAACTTATGAATAGCCTGCCAGATTTCTGAGTCATTAATTAGTAGCTCCTCACTCCTCAGAGCGTTCCACATTTAGGCATATATTTAGTCTATCTCCCCCGAGACAATTAAATAGGGTTTCATAATGATTTTTCCACAGTTCTGTAATGTTTTTTGCACCATGTACACTCTCTATTACATTTGGCAAGGTAAGATTACTATTGTTAATTTTATTAACCTCCTTCCAGAATTTCCTACTGGAAGTATTGCTATTGCCTAATTTCCTGGCTAGAGATTCTCTTCGAGGGCTACGTCGTGGCCAATGTCGTAACACCGCTTCCCGGAGATCAGCGAAGTTAAGCGCATTGGGTCTGGGTAGTAGTTGGATGGGAGACCGTCCTCCGCGCCCAGATTATGTAGCGACCCGTGGTTCGGATCCCACGTAAAGCTGTAGGTCCCCTCCGTCATATGACCTTAGATGTTGCGAAGGAGGTTAAACAAACCCAATAAAAAAAAAGGTTCTCTTCGAAGATTCTCTTCATTTTTCCTTATAAATCTAAAAGCACCTAGCACGAGTTCAATTTTTCAGTTGGAAGAGTTCCCCCTGCGTAGGTTTCCCCATAGCAAATCATTCCACGAATATATTTTTTGCTACATCATACAAATCAGCACAGTATTCTGCCCACCCTAGATTGACATTTACTTTTCCCCATTTTTTATTCTTAAAGCTACTTCCACTCGCAGCCTTAATGGCACGTTCAAGCTCACCGTAATACTTATTTAAAAGATCTATATGGTTTACATCATCACAGGAGGGATTCCTACAAACCAAAGCTTCTGCAAGACTCCTCACAAGCCTTAGTAGTGCATCAGTCTGCATTGTAGAGCAATGTACCTCAGAGTGACTAAGATTTGACCAATTAACCTTATACGGGGCTCCAATAAACCTTAGTCCCCCCGCCCATTGCCTAAACCATTAGTGTTAGAAAATCTAGAAGAGGAAGAACCATTGTTGTCCCAAGGCGATATGATGACTAAGCTGATTGATGCAGCATTGCTTGTATATATTAAGTTAAGGTGTATATATATCCATCTCATAATTGTAAGGTTAGTGAAAAATTAACTTAATTTAGAGCTAGCATTTTTGAGCTCTTGTGGCATCATTGTTTGGTCACACTGTTGGCATCATTTTGGGGCGCTGCGCGTTCTTTCTACTCGTTTGTGGGATGTCGTACGTACAGGGTGTGGTCTGTTAGAGAGCTCTCTTGCAATTCAGTTTGGTTGTTTAGATACAAGATTGTTGCATCGTGCAATAGTCCAGGTTGCGTTGTTGTTGCAAGGTTGAGAAAGAAGACTATAAATAGTACCCCTTTTGTTTATATTAAATTCATGTAACAAAGGTCTAAGGTAGGCCCGCATCGAGTCAGCAACCCTGAGGTAGGACCTAATAGGATCTCAAATCCGTAAGTTTTAATTTTAGCTTAACTTGGGCTGTAGGTAGCACTGGCCCTTTAGAATTTGTCCGTTCACGGCTCAGCTGGGATTTTGAACCCAACAAATAAATAAATTAACAATTAGAGGTACAGTAAAACTAAACATACCTTACAAAAGAGAATTTAATCCTGCATGTAATGAGAAACAATTAAAACTTGGTGTTCCCGCCATTGGCTTCCAAGACAGCCTGAATTCGCTTTGGGTAGCTTGCCAAAAGTGACGTGAATAGGTCTTGATCGTTACGCAAATTTGCTAAAACAGTTTCAATGTGTTGCGTCATTGTATCCTTCGAAAATCGATTTGCTGCAGGTTCTTGAAACAAGAGACATTCAACCTTGTTCTTTATAACTGATCCAATGTGTTCACTTCACAGACGTTCAGGTCAGGAGAATTTCCTGGCCATTCTTCATTTCCAAAGAAATCGATCTCATGGTTCCGCAACAACTGTTGAGTGGCTAATGCCTTAAAGCAGGGGGCCTTATCGTGCAGAAGTGTGACCTGATCGACATCCATAACATTGTTTGGGTTTCTTAGGAAAGGAATGACATGCTGGGATAGAATAATATCACGAAAATACTGTCCATCCCAACTCTGACCATTTGGCTTCAGCACCCACATGAGCTTCTTTGCAGTGAACAAAACAAACACACTAACACAGTCTGGACTTTTTAATAATTCGCGATAATGTTCATTGTCATCGATTTCATCTGGTGTTGTGGCCCACACTCGATCATTTTGGTAGTTAGGCCGACGTGTTACGTAAACAAAAAATTCATCGGAGACAGCTAAATGCATGAAATCATCCACATCCCAATCTTCAAGATAATGGGCAAACCACATTCTGTCATCGATGTTAAGTTGAGTTTTTCTTGGCTTTGGAAGTTCATGCCAAGGCTTTAAACCTTGCCTATGACGGTACAGTCGAATGATCTCACCACTAACGATCTTTCCTCTCAACACTTCGATCTCTCTAGTAAGTTTAGCACAGCTGTTTATCCGCTTACGCGTACCGCTTTCAATGATGTTCTTTGTTTCCTGAGAGAGTGGCAAATTTGGGCGCCCAGATTTGGTTGTATCCATTTCACATTCATCCAAAGTTTTATTCCAATTTCTTTTGACGAAGTCCTCACTTCTTCGCAACTTTTTGGCAACCCATGAACGTGTTATAAAGGTGGCTCCAGTATCACGAGCTTCCCGAAATGTTATTGCTCGTATGCGATCTATCACACGTTGCCTCTCCGAATCACCAATTAATTGAGAAGCCATTATATTATCACTTTATCAGCTAGAGTAATTTTAATACCTGCAATAAATAAAGAATTTTATATATTTTTATAATCACTAAAAAGTATTTCGATATAAGTAAACATGTAAGCTGAAAATGGGGGGGCTAAGGTTTTTTGGAACCCCTTCGTATGTTCTTTTTTTATTTTATTGCGTTCAGAATCCCAGCTGAGCAGTGGTGTAGTGCTAAATAAAGAAGTGAGGGAGCGCATTTTGAAAGTGTTACTCAGATGCGGGGGGGACAATGGCGAGCGCGGCGAGCCCATACAGATGGGGGTCCGGGGGCACTGTAAGCCCCCCGGGAAATCTTTTGAAATCTGACCAATTTCATGGATATTTTGAGGTCATATGCACTGGATATTAGGATATATTCCAAGGTTGAAGATGCAGTATTTCCAGTGTCATTAGATATACGACATCCAGTACGATCAATAAAAATAGCTAACAACTGGAATGATTAACTAAAAAAAAGTGAACAACTGGTACGCCGTGGTGACTGTTTCACCAGATCTTTATAGGCTAGCATTGCCTCAGTCGAAGCTAAAAGAAATGAAGCAGTTAATGATTCTTTCTCATATTTCTTCTAGGGGTGGGAATTAAAATTTCATGACGTTAGAGATTTGTAAGTTCGGATTTATTTGAAATAGTGAGGGAACGCCATTCCGTCTACCAAAAAAAGTAAGGGAACGCCGTTCCCACGCGTTCCCACAGCACTACACCACTGCAGCTGAGCCCTGAACGGCCAAGCTCTGAAAGGCCAGTTTAACCTACAGCCCAAGTTAAGCTAGACTGAAAACTTACGGACTTGGAGGTCCTATTAGGTCGTACCTCAGGGTTGCTGACTCGATATGGGCCTACCTTAGGCCTCAGTTGCATAAAATTAAGATAAAAAACAAAAGGGCCACAATTTATAGTCTTCTTTCTAAACCTTGCAACAACAACACAACCTGCACCATTGCACGATGCAACAATCTTGTATCTAAACAACCAAACTGAATTGCAAGAGAGCTCTCTATAAGACCACACCCTGTAGGTGCCGCATTCAACAAACGAGTTGGAAGGACGCGCAGTGCCCCAAAAAAATGATGCCACAAGATTGCCCAAACAACGATGCCACAAGAGCCCAAAAATGCTAGCTCTAAATTAAGTGAATTTTTCACTAACCTTACAATTATGAGGTGGATATATATACACCTTAACTTAATATATACAAGCAATGCTGCATCAATCAGCTTAGTCATCATATCGCCTTGGGACAACAATGGCTCTTCCTCTTCTAGATTTTCTAGCATAGTAATGAGCATTATCACAGTCATTGTCTAAGTTAGGTGCTACTATACAATCAAGCCGTACTACAAATAGGATATGATCAGATTCAAATACATCATAAAGTATGGACATGCTATTGATTATATTGTAACCATCGTGGGAGGCTATACAGTGTTCTAGTCACGAGTGAGTCCCCCAGGCATCACTAACATAAATGTAAATGAGTCATTAGGGAGTAGCAATTTTCTGGCAAGTTTGGTGTCGCATGCCTCACAGTAATTGATAAGAAGCTTAGCAAAATCTGAACCAGGTTTAGTGATATTGCTTTTAAAATCACCAACCACTACAACACATGAAGAGTCCATCCAGCTCCTCTAGCAGTATATTTAGTTTACAGAGTCTATCTAAATATACCTCCTCATTTTCAGCACACTCATAAAGCATATAAACATTGAATATATACAGTATTTTATTGTCAATAGTTAATTTTATGGTTACAACCCACTCATATTCATAACTAATGGGCTCTATAAACTTATCCAGCTGTGAGTGCCACATTATAGCTACACTTTCCTTTCTGTGTCGTAGTGATGGCGATATTCCTGTCTGGCTGGGCAGTTTGCCTGCTGCTCATCTCAGCTTCCAAGTCTGAGATCCTAGCGGTCAGTTTTCTGTGTTCCGAGGTTATGCTGCTACATACATCTTTTAGCTCTCTGTTTTGGCCATGCTGGGTATGCAGGCCATCTTTCAGTAGCTGAATCTCATCCTGAAGTGATTCTATTTTACTTAAGAGTACAGTCACATCAATAGAGTCGAAACGTATGGGTGGCAAGTCCAAGGTCTCACTTGCAAATATGGGCCTATCGTTAGTAGCCTTTATTTCCAAAATCTTTTTAAGTTTTAATACTGTTACTTCTGAGAATTGTACATCTTCTTGGTAGGATTTATGTAGAAGGATGACCTTAGGTAAAAAACGACGGTAGGTCCTAATAATTGAAACAAATCTTGAAGAAGGAGGGTGTCTTAACTGAAACTTTTAGTATTTATTTGAGTCTATTATGAAGAAATACGTGATGAATATAAAATAAAACAATATAACGTGCACTTTTTAAAGAAAATTATATAACGCACTGAGTTAGAAAACTACAGTAAAGGTCTGTTACTGGCCTAGAAGATATACTGAAAAAGATTACAAAGGATATTACCTTTTCAGGAATATTTAAATAATTTTTATATATTTTTAAGTTCTTCTAGCATGAATATGTGCGTCCACGTCCTGAGAGGAACAATTGTTCCCCCGTAAATGACTTCCACAGCAAAGACAAACTTGTTTTGCATTAATATTCTTATATTCTATCCACGGCAAACAATTTCTAGAGGCGGGGACAAATGTCTTCCCTTTGTCCTTAGGAGGGAAAGCCAATGAACATGGATTTAGATCAGAATGATATTGTTTAACCAGTCTCTGACAGACTTTTTTTTAAAGTATTTAACTGGCAACGGGAATAGTAAATCTGTTTTAATTATTTATTTGAATTTGAGAAGGTACGTTCCATGTAGAAGATTTTTATATAAATTGAACACCAGGGCCGGATTAGCTGCACCCCCCCCACACACACACACACACACACAAAAGCCAACCTCATTTTGAAAATAATTCGTGATCATTGCCCATTGGGATTGTAAGGGAGGCGTGAGTTTATTCCTTCCTTCCTATTTCGACCCGCCAGCGAGAGTAGGTCCGTGCTTTAGCTTTTGTTTCATATCTTTTAGTTATCTTGCACATTGAGCGTATATGAACGCGGATTCTGCGACGAACCTCATTCACATCTGTCTATCAGACCTCGAGAATAGTCATGGTGACGAGTTGATTCAGCTCATTCCATTAGCAATAGATGCTAAAGAGAATGATGTTATCGAAGCAGCGACGTACAAAATTATGATCTGGAGGAACCTGAAGGACACATTCCCAAACGTAGAAGTCCTACTCAGAATTTACTTGGCGCTGATGGTTACAAACTGCAATGGCGCAAGGACCTTTTTGAAGCTCAAGTTGGTTAAGGATGACCTACAATCAATCCTATCTGATTTTTGCATCCGCAAAAATGCGTAGGCAGTTTATCGGTATTTGAGAGATTTGTATCGTATATGAATGGTATATACTGTATCATTGATATTTCTTCGGGATCGCTGTTTGGCAAGTGTATATATATATATATATATATATATATATATATATATATATATATATATATATATATATATACCACTGATGTGTGTGTGTGTATATATATATATATATATATATAATATATATATATATACACACTGACATGGGTGTACACAGCATTTCTTAAAGGGGTTAACCCCTCCATCTATGGCCTGGGTTGGTTCGAAGTCGACGGGGGTTCTAGTTAGGTGGCAGCAACGGATGTGTGACTTGCAGTAGTTATTATTAAATGCTAAAAAGGCTGCATTATTTTGGCACAATATTCGAAAATAAAGTAAATTTTTTAGCTATGGTAAGGCTTGAACGAGTAAACAAAATATTTGAAGATGAAACCATATTTTTATCTTAAACCGCGACTTTTCAGATCTGATGTTATCATGATCTGCCAAGTTAACTAAAAGTGGAAATCGGACTATGCATCTTTACACTAAAATATGTATATGAGTAAAATTTTAAGGTTTAAGATGTACAATTTAAATGCTTAGGTAAGACATGATCTCATCTTTTATAACGAAAGAGAATGTTTACAAAATATGAACATTGCAAAGCTTAAGCAGGATTCCTTATTAAGCAAAATCTAAAAAAAATGATTATGAGGTTTTAAAAAACAACAGGTCACCAATTATTTGGCAAAGTAGAAAACAAATCAAAAATTTTATCCAAACTCGCGTTGGGCGATTTTGGTCCTTATGTAAAAATGAATACACACACGTACATACATATGAGTATAGGCATTATATAAAGTTAAATATATAAGAATATACAGGATTATATAAATACATGAACCATATAACACATGAATTTTTAAAATGGATACTTTTTTCCTAAAATGGATACAAGAACTATATAAGTGAATACAAGAATTACATGAAGAATAAGATAGTATAGGAATATGGGAATTATTTATGGTTCATTTTTACACACACACACACACACATATATTACACATATATTGCGTCTGTTGTAGGTAAGCTACTGGAATCAATAATTAGGGATCGTATAGTCGAACACTTAGAATTCCATAAACTAGTTAGAAATACGCAGCACGGATTTAGGCGAAACAAATCTTGCTTAACTAATCTTTTAGAATTTTTCCAAAGCGTGGTTGACGTTTACGATAGACATCGGGCGGTTGATGTAGTGTATTTAGATTTTCAAAAAGCATTTGACACCGTGCCGCACAAACGACTCATTGAAAAACTAAGGCTCATGGAATCAGGGGTGTAGTAATAAATTGGCTAGAAGAGTGGTTGCGAGGTAGGAAACAGAGGGTGGTCGTTGATGGAGCGGAGTCGTGTTGGGCTAATGTAGCGAGTGGCGTTCCTCAGGGTTCTGTATTGGGCCTCTTGCTTTTTCTTATATATATATTAACGATTTAGATGTCGGCCTAGTCAGTACAGTTTCAAAGTTTGCGGATGACACGAAGCTGGGTGGTAGGGTGATTAATGACGAAGATAGAGGTAAAATCCAGGAAGATCTGAATAAAATCGTTGATTGGTCAGTCACATGGCAAATGAGATTTAACGTTGATAAGTGCAAAATTTTGCATATACTGTAGGTTCGCGTAACGGTAATTTTGCGTATAGTATGTCAGGGAAAGATTTAACAAGCGTAGAGCAGGAAAAAGATTTAGGAGTTATAGTCACTGGTGATTTAAAAGTAGCGAAACAAAGTACAGCAGCGGTCAATAAGGTGAACAAAGTGTTAGGTTTTATAGCTCGAAATTTTGAGTACAAATCGCGCAATATTATAGTTCCACTTTATAAATCATTAGTTAGACCCCATTTGGAGTACGCGGTCCAATTTTGGAATCCGCATATGTGCAAAGATATAGACAAAATCGAAAGAGTTCAAAGACGAGCAACTAAGATGATTCCGTCGTTTAGGTCAAAGTCGTACGAGGATAGGCTTAAGGAGTTAAAATTGACAACACTCGAGACTAGGAGGCTAAGGGGTGATCTAATCCAGGTTTTCAAAATTATGAATGGGTTCGATAACGTAGATAGAGATAGCTTTTTTGAAATATCTCAATATAATAGGACTAGAAATAACGGGTGTAAGTTGACAAGTAGAAGGTTCGAGACAACAGTTGCCAAAAACTTTTTTACGCATAGAATAGTAAATAGCTGGAATAGTTTACCGGTAGAAGTAATTAGTAGCACGTCTATAAACATGTTTAAAAATCGATTAGACAAATATGTTGATAGATTGGGTATAGTTTAAGGTAGTAAAATTAAGGCTTTGTGGTGATAGATCCCACAGCTCAACACAAGTGTTGTGGGATATAGGGAGGCAGCATCTTGGGTTAGGGGATACTCTCTGTCCTTACACACCCCATTTAAAGAGATTCCTCTGCCGAGCGGTGCCCCCATAGTACTGTGAGGTATTGAAAAACTCATGATCTTCACTTGCCCCACAAACACCTTTAAATGGGAGACCCAAAATGGGTGCACACACATTTCTACATTACTGTACAGTCTTTACAGCCACACCTACACCTTTCCTCCTAAGTATATATATTGTAATGTATATGGTTGTAAATTTTGACTTGGTCCGCAATCGATATGGACCGTGACTTATTTTTCGTTGGCAAGGTACTAGTATTGATGGATACCGTAATGAAATTGACTGGAATCTCTGGATCTGATATATTTGCATGTCGGTTATAAATAGATATAGAGTGTAACATATTTGTGGATAGTAGTCTATTATGACTTGATCCTCTGGATCCAGAGATTCTATCTTTAGTTTTAAATCGATAATTAATTAGTTTTTAATTGATAATTATTTAGTTTTGCAAAAATTGGTCGTTGCGAATGCACAGGCAGTTGTTACATAAATTTCTTATGTTCTTGTGGTTCGGAACCCACGTAAAATTGTAGGTCCCCTCCGCCACCACGGAAGACATACACAATACACAATTACGAACACAGTTAGGTAGACCAGCCATGAGTGGATCCTAGGGTCTTTGTTGGTCTGAAACATTATAACATTATATATATATATATATATATATATATATATATATATATATATATATATATATATCCCCGCAAGGGGGTTCTAAGCTCGTGCTCTTGAGTGCTCTTTGTGCTCGTTTGTACGTGCTTGTTCCTGGAGGTTTCACGTGCGCCCTCCCGGCCCTAGCACCCAAGGATGATGGGGCTCGACCCTGCAGTCCTTGTCATCCTTGGTCTTTTTCCACTTCGACTGTCCCCTCCACCCTTTCTTTTTCCTCTGTCTTTCCTCTCACTTTTTCTTTGTTTTTCCGCTGAGATATGCCCTTTAAATAGAGGCGAATCGGTTCTTCCCGAACTAAAAAAAAAAAAAAAAAAAAAAAAAAAATATATATATATATATATATATATATATATATATATATATATATATATATATATATATATATTGTGTGTTTGTGTGTCAGCTCAAAATTGATGGTGATTAATTTGGAATCAAAATGAACTGCATCTTGGAAAGCTTCATTTGTATTTTATTTCCAATTTATGGGCAAAGAATTAAATTTGCACAAATTAATCGTACATATAAAGACATATATAAACGTTCCTAAGCCAGCCAAAATTGCTTTTGAGTTTTGAGTTAATAACATGTCCTGGTAACCATAAAATAACTGAAATTCCATATGACATCAAGATTTTTTTGTGGTGAATGTTGCAAAGTTATCGATTTTTGAAACTTTCTTTTTGAAATATCTGTAATGAGAGTAGTAATAATTTTTACAATGGGGGGGCCTATGCCCCCCCATGCTCCCTCCTTATGTACGCCACTGTATACTGATATACTAATCATAATTATGTTCATTTCATTTCAAGGTTTTTACTTGTGAGTTCTGCTTATATACTCTATCCTTACTCAAGTGCTCATTTATTGCTATTATCCTCGCTTGTTAGTCTATTATAACTTACAAGTACGGTATACATTAACCTATATTGTGTTGTAACACTGATTGCAAGTTGTATGTAAGTATATGTATTTAATAAAGAAGTAACATTTTGTGAAGCAAATAAATATTTTATGGTTTGTTAGTGCGAGAGCTACAGAAGATATGATCATATCGAGGGAGCGGGAGCCCTGGAGGGGCCCCTCACAAAAAGTTTGCACCGGGTCCCCCACATCCTTAATCCGACCCTGTTGAAGACCCATGGAATATTAGGATCAGTAATGAGTAATGAGTTAGATAAAAGAAACGTGACGGGATATAAAACAGTAATTTTAAATTGTCACGCATCAGGGTGAAAGTGAGGTGCTCCATAATTAAGGATCAGTGTTAGTGCTATTACTTTAAAAAATATTTTTAATAACTTAAGGGACATTTACACTGTCGTCTACATTCGTCTATTTGTGACGTTCATCATTTCCGCTCTTCGTCCCAATTTCATTGGATCGATGCCGGATTTCTCGGTTTAAACTTGTTCAAAACAGTGTTGTCCATTCCTATAAATTCTTTGGGTGGGATGTTTAAATCTGAATTATACCGTGCGCTAGCCAGTGGTGTTTGCAGTCAAAATACGAGTACTATACGGTACAAAAATTAATATGTCGGCATCTAAGATAGGACGTACTGAACACAGACAGCTATAGCATTTAAAGTTTACGGTTTTCTTTTTATTCGTATTATTATTATAGCAATATCTTTGGTGTTATACACAAGGGCGGAGAAAGAAAAAAGGGCACCCCCTAAAATAAAAAAAGACAGTACTAAAATTTTTTCTTTAAACAGACCACCAATGAGCGAGTGTAAAATCAATTATATTGTTTTATTAGATCAGTCTCATTCAAATATAATACAAAATAAAAATCTAATTTTGGTACAACCGTTATCACAGAAAATTTTTGAAACAATTATAGATGTCTTGCCAATTAAAAGAACTATCAGAATAAGATGAAGTTAAAAGTAGTGAATATGGCTGCACCAGTACTAAGGGCACCAAAGAAAACCATTACAACTACAAATTTGGAAGTAAAATATATATGGATATAAAGACTCAAAATAGAATTTGAATAAAATAAAATCACCATGATCTCTTCACTATTTTCAACAAAAATTTGTTTTCAGAGGCATGCACATCATTCAAATAGGGCACTTGCAAGAAATTGAGGGGGGGGGGTCTGGACGTCGCCGACCCCCCCCCCCTTAGATCCGCCCTTGCATCTCTGTCAATAAATAAGATGTGAATAATAAATTTTTTGTTTCATGATATTTGTTTATTTGAGTGTACCTTATTGTTTCTCTCATTTCCGAAAAAGTATTGCATGTAGAATTCTAAAAATTTTATGGCAGCTTGTCAATAGGGTGAATTTATAGGGATTTCAAATTTGTGATTGTACAGTGTATATTTTGGAAGGTATTGCACTTTAAATCTCGGGATGCTTTTTTTTTAGCCCACCCGATATAATTCTTATATTGGGCCTCACTTAGAATACTGCATTTAAGCTTGGTGCCCTCACCTTAGATATGATATTGATATGCTTGAAGGTGTGTAACGTAGGGTAACCAAGCTTATCCCTAACCTAAGAAGATTGGAATACAGGAAAAAATTAAAGGAACTGGGTATGTTTAGTTTTGAGAGACGTTGTTTGAGGGGAGATATGATATAGATGTTCAAAATGTTTTCAGGTTTGGACAATTTACTGTAGATATAACTAACTCTTTTTTATTAAAGTCTCATGGAAAAGCTCGAGGGCATAAGGGGCCGTTCATAAATTACGCAACGCTAATTTTGTTAAAACTTGACACCCCTAACCGTCCTCCTGTAACGTTCCGTAATGCTAGATCAGACACCCGCTAAGATGTTATGTAACATTTCCCCTACCTAGTGGCGGATTATCACTGAGGCTATTGAGGCTGAAGCCTCAGGCTCCCATGCTTGAGGGGCCCCCCAATCAACTGAGTTTCGATAATATAATACGAAATTTTGCAACTTCTTTGATTAAATATGAACAGAGTACACAAACTGACAAATTCCGTCTTATTTTATGTTTTATAGGCCCTAAAGTAAAGTTTGTTTAATACTGTTTGGTTTTGGCACACGGCAAAATACACTGTGTTAAGGTTCTTTTAAGTATGTTTCTCAATTAGCCTGAGCACCGTACATATAATTCGTGTAAATATACTATGTACTGTACTAGTGATGTAGGTCACATCCGCATCCGCATCCGCATCCGCGGAACATCCGCACATTTTCTCGCATCCGCATCCGCACTTTGGACTGCGGATGTCGTGCGGATGTGGACCGTTGAGATAAAATGTCATTAATAAGCGGAAATTATCAAATTCTACTATATTAATAGAACTAGTTCATTGTGCGCAAAAGTGATGCAAGCGACAAGACGAGAGGCTGTTCTTGTATGAAGTTACTCTCTTGCAACCTACTTAGATCCACGTTACAAAGCTGTTATTTTCACCTAGTACATTAGAACGAGTTAAATCATCACTTGGCAAAGCAGTTGAAGAGCTTCAATCTCTTGAATCTGTCGCTTCGCCACCCACCAAAAGAATAAAAGTTTCAGTGACAGAACCAACACCTTCAACAAGCAAATCTATCACAGAATCTGTCTCTCAGTTTCTTGAGTCAAGCAGCAATGACGAGACCTACGCGATGTCAAAAGATGTAGTGAAAATTAAATGAGAACCAACTCTTTGTGATCGTTTATTTATTTATATAAAGTCAAACAATGACAACGGTCTTCTGAAAAAGGAATAAGCATAATAAGTAATCACTTGAATAAAACATAAACATAAACATAAACATAATCATTGTCCTCTATCTCCTCCCAAGTCTTTGATACTAGATGTGATATGAGGTAATTGCAGTACAGTAGTGCAAAGACTTATATTGTTTTATAAAGTGAATACAGTATAGTACTTTAATAGGAAAACATAGATACTAGTTTATTTAAGAGTAATATGAGAACATAAGGCTTTGCTATTACATCATGATGAATACGATACTGTAGAAACTAAAATATAAATACTTATGGAATTATACAGTACATTATATCCAATCAAACATATTACAATACAATTAGAGAGTTCAGCGAGAGATTGAATCATATATTAAAATAAGGGTTGTACAACGGTATTCCTGACAAAAGTAATAGTACAGTAATGAGGTTACAGCTGTATTGGGAACACAATATAAAGTTCTTAGTAAGTAAAGTGTAAAGTGTATTGTACTCTATCTCTCCCCCAAGTCTTTGAGCCAGCAATTTTATAAAGAAGATTATTAAGGATAATATGGCAAAAAAAAAAAAAATTTGTATGTTTACGGATAAAGACTAAACCTTATTTTGTCAGTGCCCTTAATTTAAGGCATACTTGATTGGTTACTCTTCTTGATTCATATGGTAGTCTTCATGCCAGGTAGGGGGGCGTCTGGTACGGTTCGAACGCCTTAGTGGAGTTGCAGTTTGGGGTGCCGTACCCATTGGCCTAGGGGGTGCAGGTGGTAGTATGTCGATGGGCGGCGTTGACATGTCTTCTTGGGTGGGGGGTGTGGTCTCTTCAGGGGTCGGGCGCCTGCGTTCAACGTGTGGGCTGGACCGTGTCGGACTACGGGGTGAAGCGGGTGTCTTTGGTCCTGGTGCTGACCTGGCAGGTGTAGGTGGTGCAGCAGGTGGGCTGTTGGTGGGCACCGCTAGGAAGTTCTTCAAATGTTGGTCTATGGTCATCTTTGGAGCAGGTGTGCTGAAGGGTTCATATTTTTTAAGGAATTTCCTGTTCCTTACAGTTACCCTCCCAGATCCATCGACCCTAACCACGTACTGGTCAAACTGCCTGACTTCGATGACCACACCTGTCTTGTCCCATTTACGGGCGTGTGGACCGACCTGGTTCTGGATGCGTATAAGGTCTCCGACTGCTAGTGGTGGGAGTCTCTTGGTGTGCTCTGACCAGCGTTCCGCTCCCCTCATGTGGCGGTTCCTCAGAGCTTCTTCTCGGGCGGCCAAGTTTTCACGCCACGTGTCGTGTGGTTTATATCGGCCGGGAAGGATTGGAATGAAGTCCCGGATAGGGCGGCCGAATACACACATTGCTGGGGAGTGTTTTGTATCTCTATCCGGCGTGTTTCTGTATTGGAGCATGGCCCGTTGAAAGTTTTCGGTGTTGAGGTCGCCGTTTGGTCCAGTGTTGTCGGTTATTAGGCGTTTCGTTGTCTTGACACCAACTTCTGTCGGGGATGCCGAAGGTGACGAAGGTCCGTCGAGGCAGGCGATGAGTCCAGCAGCACCATCTGATGACCTCTCTACTATTGGCCAGTTAGAGTATCTGTCCACCACGACCAGGTAGTTTACTCCTTTGTAGTGGAAGTAGTCCGCGCAGACGCACTGGAAGGGGTATTCTGGTGATGTTGGTGGAGTGGTTGGAGCGCTGGGCTGGGTTGGTGCCATGCGGTTGCAGTGGTTGCAGCTAGCCCGTAGTGCTGTGATGGCTGGTGTGATGCCAGGCCAGAAAATGGAGTCTTCTGCTCTGGAGATCATGGATGAAGTACCTTGATGAGCTGAGTGGAGTGAAGCCAGTACTTCTTGCCTGAGGGCCGGCGGGATAACCGTGCGGTTCCTGTACATTACCACGCCGTCAACAGTGCGGAGGTCGTCGCGAAACTGGTGATATTCCCGCAGCTGTGCAGGGAGTGCATGGCGGGATTCAGGCATGCCGGACTCTATGACATTGGCTAAACTATTCATGACTTCATCGCTGGTCGTGGCGGTGCGTACTCGATCCCATGTCACTGATGCCAGGCTCAGCGAGTTGAGTGTTGATGCGGCTGCAGAAATGACGCAGGCTTCCATGCCATTACCATCTGTCAGTGATGTCCGTATGCCGGCTAGGAAGGTGGGGGGGGGGAAAGAACGCCGTTCCCTCGCATGGTTGATGGATGGCTGCTACGTCATCGGGGAGTGTCAGTGGTATGGGGTCGCCAGTGGGGTATCGTGACACCCCGTCAGCAGCTTTGTGTTTCGCGCCTGGTACGTGGATCATCCGGAAGCGGTACCTGAGGGTTTTTTCCTTCAAGTTTCTGAGGCGTGTATTAGATATGTCCTCTAGGGATCTGTCACCAAACACTTTGAGGAGAGGTTTGTGGTCCACTGCAATTATTAGGTCTTCGCATCCCAGCACGAAGTACCTCGCCTTGTCAAGGGCATCGGCGACAGCAAGTGCTTCTCCTTCTACTGGTGCATAGCGGGACTCAGCTGAGGTAGTGAATCTACTGCCGACCAATGTGACACGCCATCCAGTATGGCAGCAGAAGGGTTCGACTCGTGTACAGGTGCAGTGTTTCTGAAGTAGCCAGTAGCCGATGCCTGTTTTCGACCAGTCTGTGGCGAGGCATGTGGGCTTGGTTTTGTCAAAAATTTTAACACCCTCCTCTATTTCTGTGATGATGACATCCTTTGATTCTTCGAAGATGGTTTCCAATTCGTCATCCCACTTGAAAGGTGTTCCTGGCTTCAGAAGTAGGCGGAACGGCTGCATCCTCTTGGCCATGCTGAAGGCATACGACACCTGGTTGATGAGCCCGAACCATGATCGAACGTCGGTGATGTTCTTTGGAGATGGAAACTCTAGGATTGCTTTGAGGTATTTTTTACAGGGTCGGACACTGTCAGATGTGATCTCGAAGCCTGCAAATTCAACCTTGTCCTGACAGAACACAAACTTGTCGGGGTTCAGTGTGATTCCGTGTCTGCCGCAGGTGTCAAGCCACTGGGTGGCCTGGAAGAAGCTCTCCTCCACTGTGTCTGACCAGAGCAAGACGTCGTCAATGCACTTTGTATTGTTAGGGATGCTCGATACAATTTCGTCGTACCTTCTTGTGTAACCGTCACCAGATGCAATGTAACCCTGGGGAGCGGTTTTGTAACGGTAGCGACCCCAGGGCGTGATGAAGGTGGTCAAGTGGCGGTCTTCTTCACAGATTGGTACGCTGTGATATCCATTCCATGCATCAAACACTGTCTTCTTTTTGCCTTGCGGTACTGATCTGGCCTGGTGGAATGGCGATTGAGTGTGGTGTGTTTCGCGGGTGGCGTGAGCGTTGAGGGGTTGAAAGTCAACGGTACGCCTTGGTTTTCCGTTCTTTTTGGCGCACACCACCATTCTGTGACACCAGGTTACGGGCTCACCAACGGGTACTGGTTCAAGGACACCCAGTCTGACATCTTGGTCGAGGCCAGCCTTCACATCCTCCTGCCAGTGGATTGGTACTGGGACGGGGGTGTGATGTGCGACTGGTTTGGCATTGGGGTCCACCATCAATTTCATTGGGGGGGCCGTCCATCATGGGCAGCGCTTGGTGGTCACAAGTGTTGAAGGTGCTTGATTTGTAATAGTCCAGCAGGTATTCCTTGAGCTTTTGCTGGTTCGCCGCAACAGCGGGTAGCGGTAGCTCGATTGGAGGTGATGGAGGATGTTGGCGTCTTGGACAGTCACAGTTAGTTACAAGTCCGCTGTCACTGTGTGGCGTGCTGGCACTGTTGTTACAGTATTGTGCTGGATCCAGTTGGACTTCCCCCACTGTAGGAAATCTTCCCGAGATAATGCCGAGTGAAACGCATGCCTCTCTGCTGATGAAGAACTTGTCGGAAGAATCTGTCACATATGTTACCTGTCTCGTTTCTACTTGTTGGCCCTGTTCATCCTTGCCAGTGAGGCGAAGTATGGCTGCGCCAAGGATTTTGATGCCCTTGTTGTTGGCGGCGTGCATCTTCATGGTCACAGGATGAGGTCAGACTGGAGAAGCCCGAGGCGGTGGATAACCTTGATACCGGTGAGGCAGCTCTGACAGCCTGTGTCTGCCATGGCAGGCAGTACCACGGTTTTTGGGTGGGCATTGAGGGTTGCCCCAAGCGCCTCGTAGTCTTCGGGGAGAGTCCTGACTGTCAGGTTGATGTGTGGCTGTGGTTGTGAGTTCTCCTTGATCCACATGTCCGATAGTTCATTGTAAATGTGATGGTCGAGGGCGATTGCTCTTTTCTTATGTGGCTCGGAAGTGTTGCTTGTGGCGCAGAGAAGATCAAATACCGCACCTTCGCACTCATCAGCTTTATTAGGAGTGGCTGAAAGGCTCTTGTCCTTGTCTTTGCTCCTGCATACGGATTCCCAATGGCTGTCGCGCTTGCAAATTTTGCATTTGTGGTTGTACGCAGGGCAATCCTTCTTGCGTATGTGGACTGGGGCTCTTCTGCCGTGTCCTTTTTTACCACAATATGAACAGGGGGCATTTTTGTCTTGTGGGGGTATTTGCTTACTTCTCCTGTATGTGCTGCCTGCGGCCTCCACGGCATGGGTGTCCAGCAGTCGTGATGCTGAGCGCTTGCCTGCTTCCTTCGCCTCGACAAACTGAAAGACGTCTTCCAGGTCATCTCCTGGTTACTGTTGCCGAGGAGTTTCCAGTTGTATTTCCGGGTCAGCAATTCCGCGGGTAAGGACGTCGCGAAGGATGGGGTCAGTGTAATTTACGTTGTTGTTGCAGCTTGGGCATTCAACAAGAAATTTGCAGACTCCGGCCTGACCACGAAGACGGGCTCCAAAACTGCGCACAGTTTCGTCGCGGTCTTGTCGCATATTGTGTAGGGTAACCCTGGCTACCATGGTGTTCTCCTCTCGGACAGCTAGTTTCTTGATTGCAGCAAGGACTTCATCTTCGGTTTTGTTTGTTAGGCTTCCACCTGCGGATCTTGTCAAATCTTTGCGGAGTGAATCGTCGCAGCATTCAAGTAGTTGTACCACTTTGTCCCTACCAGTGATTTTTGTAGCTTCCGCATAATCTGTCCAACGCGACGTAAAATATGCCCAGTCTTCACTGGTACCTGCAGCCGAAATGGTTGGCCGTCTTACTTTCTCAACCTTTGCAGAGACTGTCGGGCTTGGGACATGGGTCGTGCAGTGGGCTGTTATAAGTGCGGCTACAATGGCTGGGTCCAGGTCTGCTGTGACATAGGTACAACCTGTGATAGGACATTCTACGGCAGGCATTGTGGATAGCGTTTGTTGAAGTTGCTTAATTAGGTTGGGGTGGTTGACAGTTGCTTGAATTTACCACGTATGTAGACTTATTTTATTATTTATTTAATTAATCAGTCATTTGTACCTAAGACCGTTGTCATAAATGAGAACCAACTCTTTGTGATCGTTTATTTATTTATATAAAGTCAAACAATGACAACGGTCTTCTGAAAAAGGAATAAGCATAACAAGTAATCACTTGAATAAAACATAAACATAAACATAATCATTGTCCTCTAAAAATGATCGAGAGCTATCACCAAGAAAAACGCCTGGCTGCATGTGACAATCCTATTAGTTGGTGGAAAAATACACAGAATATCTATCCATACTTGAGTAAACTTGCAAGGAAACATTTAGCCTGTCCTCCAACAAACGTACCAAGCGAGAGATTATTTAGCAGTGCTGGATTAATATATGATGAAAAGAGAAACAGACTGGCAGCAGAAAAGGCAGAAAAATTAATGTTCCTTAAGTATAACCTTCCTATAATTAAGTTTGAACATTAAACGATGAACATCTTAGTTTACTTTATTTTAATTACTCATTTATAAATATGCCTAATAAAACTTTAAAAACTTAATATAAATAGTTATCAAGCTAATTAAAGATCTCTTTCTATAAGGGTGGAGGTTGGGGAAAGAGGTCGGTGGGGTGCATTTGAGTTGGGTTCACGTCCCGCATCCTGGTAACACAATTATGGTTTCTAATTGTGGCTGAAACTCAACAAAATATAACGAATTTATTTGCAGACGAATTCACTAATTGATTTCTATATTAGTTAGATGCTTGATATTATTTTATATGTTTAGAGAAAAGTACAGCAATTATTGTACAATTAAGCAATTATACTACATTATAGCTACAGCTCTCTCTATATAATAACTTATTATATACGTTAAACACAACAAATCTCGAATATATCCTAAAAAATAACGAAAATGTAGACATCCGCATCCGCATCCGCGGATGTTGAAATCAAACATCCTCATCCGCATCCGCATCCGCGGATGTGAAAAAAATGACATCCGCTACATCACTATACTGTACATGTATTGTTAATAAAAAGCTCTAGAAAAGGGCCCCATATTCTTCATTGCCCCGGGGCCCCGAGATGTCTTAATCCGCCTCTATTATGACCCTTTGGGTTATCAGCACTTTAAACAGAATAAAAGAAAACGTTTATCCATTGGTCACAGACACAGAGTGTTCCTAAAATAGTAATTGGTTAATAGCGTTATGTAACGCTCCCCCCCCCCCCCCCCCCCCCCCCCCCCCCCCCAAAGCGTTACGTAAAGTTTGAACTGCCTCTAATAAGAAAATTAGAAAGCAGACTTGTAGACTGGATCTACGAAAATACTGTTTCAGTCACATAGTAGTAACTTTTTGGAATGACTTGCCATATGATGCGGCAGGGCTACTTCTAAGACAATTTTAGTGAGTGGGTTAAAATAGTTTTATTTTGTATTTGTATGTGATCACAAATAACGCCAATCAAATCAAATCAAATATAATATATATATATATATATATATATATATATATATATATATATATATATATATATATATATATAATATAATATATATATATATATACAATATATATATATACAGGGTGGGCGGAAAGTAGCTCCCTAATTTAACTTACATATAAATTATGTATAAATTGTGATTGTATTGTTATATTGTTATGGTGTGTTCTCTAAAGTGGTACAATTGTAACGGTAATCTTTTTTTCTCTAAAGTGTTCTCTTTGTGTTCTCTAAAATGGTACAATTGTAACGTTCATTTTTTTTTTTTCATTTCAGATTGAAGGGTAACATGGCTGAGCGTTTAACAACTGCAAGAGCGTGCCCAGTTGGCGGCACGGTACGAAGTTTGGCAATCTGTCGTTCGAGTTCAAAGATGGTGGGGGCCATTCACGGAAACACGTGCCCAAGTGGACCCGAAAACATCAAGAACTGCCACTCGAAGCTCATGACCACGGGGTCTGTGGCAAATGTTCGAAGATGTGGTCGCCCTTCGACATCCAGGGCCCAGGAGACGGTGCAGGCAGTTCAGGAAATGTTCGCACGGAGTCCACGAAAGTCAACTCGCCAGGCAGCTCGGGAAAGTGGACTCTCCCGCTACTCAGTGCGAACTGTGCTGAAGAAGGAGCTGAACTGGCGTGCGTGGAAGCCGCATTACTGCCATCTCTCTCGGACGAGGACTGCGACATTCGCATGGAGTCGGGGAAATCATGCTGGCTTGGCATGAAGACGGCCCATCTCTTCCGCAACATCCTCTGGAGCGACGAGGCGGTGTTCCACGTCGGAGGCTTTGTCAACCGCCACAATTGCACTACTGGCAGGAGAGGATCCATGGTTACCGCTGAAAAACGGCAGAATCGGTTCAGTGTAACGGTGTGGTGTGGTACGACCTCAGATCAGGTTGTGGGCGTTCCTTCTGCGCAACACCATGAATGCTGAGCGGTACCTTGCTATGTTGCGAAACGAGGTGGCCGGTTGTCAGCACATGGGAGAACATCGACGATCTGATATTTATGCAAGATGGCGCCCCTCCGCACTTCGCTCTTGTTGTCCGTGAGTGGCTGGATGCCCACTTCCCTGGGCGTTGGATGGGTCGTCGTGGTCCACATCAATGGCCAGCCAGGAGCCCCGACTTGACACCGTGCGACTCTTTCTTTGGGGGTGGGTAAAGGAAGAAGCTACCGCACCAAACCGAGGACATTGGAAGAACTGGAGGACCGAATTCGGGAAGTCATGTCCTCCATCCCGCCGGAGTTCTGCTAAAGTCAGTGGACGCCATTCCTGGCGCGGCTCCAGAAGCTGGTGGAAAGAGTTGGAGCCCACATTGAATTTTAGAGAAAACCTACCATGTATGCCTACCTTTTCATATATTTCTTCTGAAATAAATGGATAATATACGTATTTTTTTACCAATCCAAAATAGGGAGCTACTTTCCGCCCACCATGTATAATATATATATACAGTATATATATATATATATATTTTTTTTTTTTTTTTTTTTTTTTAAGTTCGGGAAGAACCGATTCGCCTCTATTTAAAGGGCATATCTCGGCGGAAAAACAAAGAAAAAGTGAGAGGAAAGACAGAGGAAAAAGAAAGGGGAGGGGACAGTCGAAGTGGAAAAGACCAAGGATGACAAGGATGCAGGTCGAGCCCCATCATCCTTGGGTGCTAGGGCCGGGAGGGCGCACGTGAACCCTCCAGGAACAAGCACGTACAAACGAGCACAAAGAGCACTCAAGAGCACGAGCTTAGAACCCCCTTCGGGGATAATATATAGATATATATATATGAGCCAACCTGGGTGGGCAGTTGCCCACGTATAGGAAGATTTCACCCACCTACTAAAATAAAATAAGAGCATATATATGAGTATATTGTCTGTATATATACATCAACATTTTTTTTCTTGTGTCTGACATATACATTTGATTTGATTTGTGTTATTTGTGATTAAATACAAATACAAAATAAAACTATTTTAACCCACCCACTAAATTGTCTTAGAAGTAGCCCTGTGATGTGGCAAATAGTAACTCCTTAGTTTTAAGAAAAATTTGGACACTTTCATAAATGAAAGAGACAGTTTGTAGATTGCAAATGGTATATATACTTAGCTTAAGTTATGTAGGCTACTTTGGTAGTTCTGTAACTAGTTTTATGTTAATTATCTGACTTGAATTTGACATTTTGCACAATTTTATTATGAAATACAGCTCATGACTTGGATAACCTCCTTAAGCCCGAATGACAGCATGTTTTCCAAATTAAATATAATACAATGTAATGTAGGCTAGACTTTGATTGCATGTAGAAATTGGTGGATCTCCATAACAGCTGATATCGTGTCAACACCAAACTCCGTAGGCATAGTTAGCTTAGGCTAGGAGTATATGCGAACGTAGTGAAATTTGAAAAGACGAAGATGGAGCCAAATTTAATATCTAATGACAATTCAGATTCTTTGAATGCAGATAGATTATGTGAAGAAAATGTTCATTTATTAGACGATAAGCTTCTTGATGTTGTAACTCCAAATGTGACAGTTTTAGATGGGTTTGAAGAAGAAGAAGTTAGGGGAGTTATTTGCACAAAGTGTCGAACGATATCGAATAGTTTTCTTTCTGCTTCATCCTTTCCATCAAGAAGTAGACCATCTAGATCTGTTGGTTCACTACCTCACCGAGGTGAAAACACGGGTAGTCCTAGATTTTATAGACCTCATTCCAGTCGAAGTTTAAGTGATGATACACCTTTGATAAGTGCATTAGTAAGTTATGAAAAGTTTTAATTTTTCTTTTTATATTTTAACACTTTAATATGTTTTGAAGTTAGACCTTGTCTTGGGCCTAAAATTAGCTATACTCCTTAATATTTTACACATGTGTGACCCCGGTATAGCCTAATCTTGGTGTATCGTAATTCGCCATCATATATAGTCTAGATTACCATAGTCTAGAGCAGGGATTCCCAAAGTGGTCTGTACAGACTGCCAGGGGTCTGTAGAAAGCTTCCAGGGGGTCTCTAAGCTTTTGGAAAAATAGTAACATTAACTATATTAAAATAAATTTCCATTTCATATGTCCGGTTTATGTCCATACGGAATTAATATTTAGGGGTCCTTGGTGGTAAAAGTTTGGGAACCCCTGGTCTAGAGTCACTCTAGACCTAGGCTTCTAGGTTTTGGGGACACCAGTATTTTGGAACCCTGATTACATTATATCCTATTTTGGTGTCCCAAATTATTTAACCAACCAAAAATAAACGAATAGCATCCTGAATTATTTAATAGCTTTAGATTTTTGATGAATCATTTTTGTTGATTTCTTATGAAAAAACATGGCTGGAATGCCCAGTTAGGTCAACTGTTTGCCCTTGATGATTGGTTAGGTTGTCATGATATTTTTGTTTGGTATTTCTTTATTATACTGGTCTGGTAGAAAGTTTTAAAAGCTGGTTTTCAATGTTTTTCAATGTGCTGAATTAAAAAATGATACTCATTTCTGTTACAAATGATTTGTTAGTTATTGAAGCTTAAACATACTAATGGGAAAAGGGTAAAAAAAATGGTACTTCACCGATTTTAATTTTGGATAATATTAGGGGTTAGGTTAGGTTTGCTGAGGTTGTTTTAAGGGTAAATCTCTAGTTGTCCATTTTTCAATATTAAACGTACTCATAAAACATATACCATTTGAAAGCTCATATTTTTTTATCTAAAAATATAGTAATCCAAAAGTATCAATAGCAAATAAAAAGTAATTAGATTTAAATATAAAACCTTATACTGATCAATTTGTGATGCGTGATCTTTACGGGGGCTCTGCCCACATACCCCTGAGACCTAAATTATACAAATGATGTAATAACATATTCATGTTAGGTTAGGTTAGTGTAACAATTACCAAAAATACCATCTTACAACACAAACTGAAGATTTATAATTGCCAACCTTTATAATGTAGTTAATGATGTCACACGTCAAACAATTAATTAAATCTTTACTTTTTATTATTTTTGGATTACTATATTTTTAGACTCGGGGAAAAATATGAATTTTTAAATGGTATATATTTTATGAGTGTTTAATATTGAAAAAAATGGAGTGCTCCTAGAGATTATCCATTTTAGGTTTGGCCAAGTTTGAAGGTGAAATTTTTTTCCTATGGTTTTTGATATGTTTTGTATTAATCTGACTTTCAAAATCTTTGGAAACCACTTGTTTTTGTGATTCTCACCCAAAAACTCCGTTCTTACTCGGGGTCTCCCAGGTAAAAAAGGGTAGTTTTAAAAGCATTAAGTTTTAATAACTTTTTAATAAATTATTTGAGATGGAAATGAGTATCATTTTTTAATTCAGCACATTGAAAAACATTGAAAACCAGCTTTTAAAACTTTCTACCAGAGGCTGGTGTAATAGTAAGTATTTACTTTTTGTTTAAACTAATGAAAGTATCATGACTTTAACCTAACTATTTGTGAAGGATGTACAATTGACTTAATCAGGTAGTCAATAATTTTCATGTAGGTTTAGATTAATTTTAAGTAACTTTCACCAAAAATATAATTTATTTTTAATACATAGACAAGTGTATCACATAGTGCAGTATCCTATGTGATACCTTATTGTACAGGGTGTCCCGTAAGTCTGGACCCATAGGGAAAAATAATAAAATTACAAAATAGTCCAAAAATTTATTACATAATCTGTTCAAAGTGTCTGCCGTTGTGTCGCACACATAGTTGAAGACGCAATATCCACTGCGACAGTACTTTCTGAATCACAGTCGCAGAAATTTCTTGACACGCCTCCACAATGCGTGCTTTAAGGTGGAAAATGTTCTGAAGTTTGACCTCGTACACTTTGGCTTTCAAGTGGCCCCACAAATAAAAATCATAATAAAAAACAATAAAAAAATAATAATAATAATAACATAATAAAAAATATATTATAAATCCCTATGGGTCCAGACTTACGGGACACCCTGTACATATCAGGAAGACTAAATATACCGTAAACTAGGGTGATTATGGATATTTTGAACTTTTTCCTGTCGTGTGCAAACATTCCAGTGGAATTTGTAACTTTATTTCTATAAAGTTGTATCTTGGTCTGTATTATCGCATGTCATCTAAGGGGTCATTCCATGTCAGTTCAATGGTGAAAAAAAATGACTATCACCATTTTTTTTTTCAAAATTGGCACACTTATAGATCTGAGAAAAACAGAATGATGCTCGTTTCAACACTCTAGGTCATATGGTTCTGGAGATATGGCCCTTCGAATTTTATAAAAAAAGGTCAATTTCCAAGGTCATACATATTTCAACATGAAATATCTTGGCTCCTATTGCACTTACAGAGACCATTTAAACACTATTTTAAAGCTTTCAAGCAGATCTACAACTTTGTTTCTATTCATATTTTACCTCAGTGATAAAAAAAAAAGTTTCTTATTTTTGACCTTTTGGCCTTGTGTAGGTCATTTGATGTCATAACTGATTTTTTTTCTCCTGCACCCAATTTTGGGTACACATGTCTACCTTAACCTAAAACAAGATTTTTAGTGTTGATTAACCCTTCGTGGGCTAGGTAGGACCGACTAACAAAGAAGACTATGTGGGGTCACCCAGACCCCAAACTTCAATGGTGAATTTCTGCCATATGCTTAAGTTTATATATACTAAAGTTTGTACATATGTTGCCCAGGACACGGCACGTGGAGCCAATTCATCATGTCCTTTTTTTTTTTTTGTTACTTAAGAATTTTTTAACTTAAAGAATTCAGCACTCAGAAACACTTTATATTCACAATATAGATTATAGAATAGAAATAAATAGAAACATAGAACACCTTTTTGATTTGATGTATCGAGAACCAATTCAACAATTTCATCTGTGATAAAGAAGCTGAAAGTAGCAGATGCAGCATGCGTAGGTACACTTTCATGAACACCACCACCTTCACAAACAATGTTTTGCCTCACATTTCGTCTAAGCTGGGGAGGCTCAGTGCACCACAGTTATCTTTCCCTAACACAATATCATCATCATCATCATGATGATCACTTGTATTGTCACTATCAAAACCACTAAAGTCACTGTCAGAAGATTGTTCAACATATTCATATTCACTAGCATCAGATAAGTCTTCTGATTCACTATCATCTGACAAATTTGGTTGGTCTACATCTACATCTCCCTCTCCCACCCTGCTAGGAGCATAAAACGTCGATATTGGAATTGACGTTGCAATTAGAATGAAAATCTAAGAAAATTTATGAAAAAATCTGAAAAAAAATAAAATAAATTAGTCACATTGCAGGCGAGGTGGGGTAAGGCAGACCCCATTAAAGTTTGCTACCCTGTCACTTCCAAATGGTATGACATTTTTCTCTTATATTTTGTGAGTATATACCATACCTACATACAATAAAAGTCATAGATGACCAGGCTCTAAAAATACTATTTGAATGAATAGTAGATTTTTGAAATATGCTTGGGGTCCAGTGGACCCCATCAGCCCACGAAGGGTTAAGTTAGTATAGATGCTACAGCCATTTCAGTGGACCCATACCCACCTCCATTTTCACCAAGTACCTTTTTCCACCAAACTTTGGAGCAGCTTATCTTTGGAACTGTTTGAGCTAGTGTTGAGAAAAATACTATAGCTTTTTCTTACTGAGATATACAGGGTGTCTCAAAAGTCACTATCTATTTTGAAAAATAATGGGAATTATGAAAAACTGGTTTAAGACATGAAAAATATATTTATTTCAAAGTAAGTGCCACAAAGAATTACTACTATTTATTTATCTGTCTCCACATGGTGACCATCAGTGTGTCTACAGAGCTCAAAGCGATAAGTTGTTTCCCGGAACATACTTTCTAGCATTTGAGGTGTTATTTTTAGGACTTTTGATAAACATATTAGGGGGTGGTACAAGAGTAAGTTTCTACCATTGTCACTTACTAATTCTCTACTTTGTATACTTTGCAGGTAGATGAAAAATGGCGACTACTCTAAGAAAGAAAGATGTTTTATGGCTACTGGAGACTTCTCCCAACTCATATGCCCTTACAGGAGCCAAATTGCCGTCCAAGCGGCAGGTCCTGGAATGATTCTTGTTCTTTCACCTGTCCGAGTCTCGCCCTGTCAGAGAAAGTAGCCGACTGGTGATGACAGAGGTTGAACAGATGTGGAAGAATGCAAGTCTTCCGACTCAAGCTATGCACTGGGCACAAGACAAGCTGGAGAACCTCCATTCTGAGTGGAGAAGCTTAAAGAAATTATGAGCGAGGCGTACCAAAACCCAGATGGACAAGGAGTAGGTCTTTCTAGAAGGTCTGAAAGGCCTGTTCAATTACGCTCAAAATCATCAAAAATAAAGAAGACAAGCAGTTTCTTCTTGCGCAGTGTGAGCCTGGTCATCGAGGAACTATAGGACTTGTTGATCAGAAGTATATTAGACAAGAGGAGAACAAAATGACGTGGCAGTGTGAGCAAGAGAAAAGGAAATGAAGGAACCTGAATGAACTCCAGAAGATGGACAGGTCCGTGGTTTTGGAGTCGAGCAGCAGTTCTACAAACGAGGATACTGACAAGGAAGATGAGGTGAATGTCAGAGCAATAGGAGGCGCGTCATCTGCCACTCCCAAGAGGAAAAGATCAAGAGGGTTAAATCAGATTGTTGCTCAAGAACTGGCGCAAGCGTTGGACTGCACAAAGATATCCAATTGCTGGGCAGTCCATGTTGTGGCCAATACCTTAGCAGCTGCTGGACAAAGTATGGAGCACTACGCATTGAATTGAGAGAGAATCTGACTAGCTTGAATGAAATTCCACCAAGACATCGTGGACGAGCTGAGAAGGTCCTTTTCCCCCATGGTACCATTAACAGTTCATTGGGATGGCAAGCTCCTTCCAGACCTTACAAACAAAGAGAAGGTCAATGCCTTCCAGTCCTGGTTTCAGGAGAAGGTGTGATGAAGCTGTTGGGGGTACCAAAGCTGCCATCATCAACAGGTCTGGTGCAGGCAACAGCAGTGCATGACATGCTGGAAGACTGGCAGTTATCTCCCGGGATCGTAGCCATGTCTTTTGACACGACGACATGTAACACTGGTCGCTTGAATGGTGCTTGTCAATTCCTCGAGCAGAAGCTCAGGAAGAAACTTCTCAATCTTGCTTGTCGTCACCACATCGCGGAAATAGTTCTCAAAAGTTTTTGAAGCCTTAGTAGCATGCTCTTCGGGACCAAAGATCAAGCTCTTTCAAAGATTGGCAGAGGTGTGGCCAAAGATTGTAAAGGATTCGTTTCTTTCTGCTGAGGGAGACCGTGAGGTGGCAGATTGGATGCACGCATTCAAGGAGAAAGTTGCAGAGTTTGTGCACGAACAGTTGAGATCTTGGCAGCCTCGTGATGATTACCGTGAATTCCTGGAACTTGTACTGCTATTTCTCAGAATAAATCTACCATGGGGAAATCATATTCAAACTCTGGGTGCCCTCCACAGGGCATGGTGGGTGGCAAAATGCATCTATGCATTTAAGATCTTGTACTGTCACCAGTTGCGGAACTTGGGGAAACTCACGGACCAGGAGCTCCAGGGTATTACTGACTTCTGCCTCTTTGTTGCAGAGATTTACGTTAAAGTTTGGTTCAATGCCCCGGTAGCCAGATATGCTCCGTGGTTGGACTTGGAGCTGATACAAAAGCTGGTGCAGTACAGACAAGTTAACTGACGTGTGGCAGAGGCTGCTTTGAAAGGGATCACTAACCATCTTTGGTACTTAAGTGAAAAGTTGGTTGCTTTGGCCTTTTTTGATGAATATCTCAGCAGTGTGGTGAAAAGAGGCATGGTTGAGGCGCTCAAAAATGAAGAAAGGAAGTCCTTGATGTGGGAGATGCTGAACATCTTTCTTTGGCAGCCTTTGTCACGAAGAACACATTGGCCTTCTTCCACCTGCTCCAGCTTCCCCATATCCTTCCTCTCCAAGGATCCAGAGCAGTGGGAAGATGAAGATTTTCAACAAGTGAAACAGCGCGTCTCTGCCATCAGTGTTGTCAATGATCCCGCAGAAAGAGGAGTTGCCCTAATGAAAGATTTTAACACTGCTGACCACACAGGAGGATCAACAGCAATACGTTCTTCAGGTTGTGGAGCAGCACCGGAAGATGTTCCCTGATGCCAATAAATCCATATTCATTTGAAGCCAGAAAAATTAGGCATAATTGTAATCTATCAGATCACTACAAGCTATTGCAGTCCTATTTGAGGTTGTTTGAGTCTTATCAGAATCGTTCTTTTCAGTTTTTTGTTTTGTCTAACTTTGAAGCTCACTCGAACACTCATTTCCAATAGCCTAGAGCACAAAGTTCTTTGTGTCTTGTACCACCACTTAAAATAAGATTAGGAACTTGAAATTTGGCAGAATTTGTTTTTTCAATAAACCAAATAAAATGAGCACCCGCACATTTTAAATTTTGCGACTTCATTTTTTATTGCCACCCTAGTGTGCACTAGGGTGTGGAAACCGGTATTTAAATACCGGTAAATACCGGTTTTGAAAATTGGCTATCAATACTGTTACCGAGACACCAATACTGGTTTTCTAAATTTTCCTGAGCTACCCTTAAAATCCAAGGAATTGAAGCTGTATGAAGCAACAGGGAAGCGGACTGAGCATTTGGAACAACTTTGCCGGAGCTTATCAACAATAAGAGCAACTAGTGTCGAATCTGATAGGGCATTTTTGTCTGCAGGCTACTTCGTTTCAAAGATTCGTTCTCAATTGTCACCAAAAACATTAGATGCTTTGTGTTTTTTAAGATCATACTTCTCGAGTGCCAAGAAGTGAATAAAAATGTCTCCAAAGCAGTAGCTGAATGTGATGTGTATTTTGGCTATTAAACGTAAGTCTTGATATTATTTTATATTATCCCCTTACACATTTCTTTTTTAATTTTTTTTCCATTGCATGTAGTCATGTACCCAATGTAAGTCCTATAAAGGCTCACTTCACGGGTTTTGTGAGAAGGCATGTAGGAAAAGGACAGTTGAATAATGTGTTGTCAGATGTGTGACAATAAAATGTGTAAAAAGAGTATGTGTAACGGAAAACGGCGTCCACAAAGGCCCTGTCAGTGCCTCCCGCTAAAGGAAAAAACTACAACTAAAAACTAGTAAAAACCGGTATTGAGAATTTCCATTCCGTAATTTACCGGTATTGATGATGTCGGTAATTTCCACACCCTAGTGTGCACCTTACTTAATGAAACCCCGGGTGAAAAAATCTAATGGTGTTAAATTGGGTGAATGTGCTGCCCATGGTTGTGTTCCTCCATGACCAATCCAGCAACCTGGGAAGCGTCTGTCAAGATAATCACGTACAATTATTGCATAATGGCACGGTGCTCCATCCTGCTGAAAAACTACTGTGTCAAGAATGCCATCTGTAAGAAGTTGAGGTTCGAGGAATTGTTCAAGCATGTCAAGATAGGTCTGAAATGGAAAATTTATAAATTACACAAAATTTGAAATAAACCAATTAACTTTTTTTAAATACACAAATTTGCACCAGAAGTACATATCTTTATGCCAGCATAGCATTTTAAAAAAAAACATCTAATGTCACTGAAATAGATAGTGACTTTTGAGACACCCTGTATAATGTCTGCTAATTTTCAAAAAAATTAGTAATTATCTAAACCTAACCCAGTTATTTGGTTGAATAAGTATCTGGCCCTATTATAAAATTTAATTTTTTTATATATTTCAGAGAATTATATAATATAGGTAATTTAAATTACATAATTAATTTATATGGACATTCAAAAGTGTGAAGAACTTTGAACTTGCTATCCTGTTTAAAGGTAAAGCTATGTATGTATATAAGTACCTTATACTAGGCTATAGGTACTACCCTATAGAGTTAGACGAGTTTTAATAGAATGACTTTATTTATTCATTGTGTACAACAGTATGTACCCATATGAAAATAAGCTTATTTAAACCTTGGAGCAAGGATTTTTTTGGCATCTGTTTATTCCAATCTGTAAATCAAACTGGACATTTTCTTGTTGTAGACATCTGAAACAAGATCAGTAGGTCCCAAATTTTATGTGCCATCTAAGCAAAAATAGCTTTTAATAGGATTGGATACAATGAATAATTATAATTGTATTTTTAATTAATTGATCCTAATTTCCATTAATTGTAATTGATTGAAAATAAAAAGGTAATTGTAATTGATTTTTGAGCTATAACTGATGTAATTGATCAATTAATGTCAATTGTTAAAAATTATACCTAGATCTGGCAGTCATACATCATCCAATGAAAATAAACCTTTGATAGTTTATTTAGTTATACTTAGATATATATTTTTATAGATATATATTTATTTTAGATATATATATTTAGATATATAGAATAGATAGTTATATTTGTGTAATTATAATTGATCTTGAAATTGTGAAGTACAATACTAACTAATTAATTTGAAGAAAAATTAAAAAAAATTTCTATTTTGTGTAATTGAACCCAACCCTGGCTTTTAAACTACTATTTTTTTTTTTTTTTTTAAACAAACATGGATTTCAGCAGTTTGAATATGGGTAGGTTCTGTTGTGACCCATTTAAAAAAAGGCATTCGTGCATTGACTAAAAATTTGATTGATCAAAATCCTGAATTGGAACTAACAAATAAAGGGGATAATCATATTTAAAGCATGTGCAACATGTTGAAATATACTAGCAAATCATCCATCCCCAATGCCTGAATGTGAACCACTTGAAAAATTGCCATCCACCTCAAGTGCCCCATCTGAGCTAGAAACCATTTGAGATGTAGTTGAAATGCAGTATGAGCTTAGTAAATTCAGTGCTTCATTTGTCACACTTGATGAGACCCCAATAAAACCATATAGCTAAACTCTGACAGTACTGGTTATGCAAAGAGAAAGTTGAGGAAAGTAGTAGTAGTTATGAAAAGAAAGCTTGAACTTACAACCAATATCATATAGTGACTTAGATGATATAGAACTGGAGATTCTTCAACAAAAAGAAGTTTAATCAAGTGACAAGTCGAAGTGAAAAATTGACAATTCTTACTATCCTACTAAAAAGATGGACACAAGTAAAGATCAGAGAAGAATTTAAATGCTCAGATTACATGGCTAGGCAAAGCAAAGAGTTTGGTGAGGGAGAAGGGAGTGCTTTCAACTCCTAATCTGCGTTTGGGAAAATGCCTGAATAGTGAAATTGCTGTCAAAGTAATTGACTTCTATCATTTGCCAGATGTGAGTAGACAAATGCCAGGGTTGAAAGACTGTTTCTGTCAAAGGAGCTGATGGTAGGCGGGAAAAAAAATAAATTGCTAATCTTATGTAACCTAAAAGAAGCATTTGAGCTTTTTAAAACAAATCATCCAACAATTAAAATAGGATTTTCAAAATTTGCAGAGCTTCGGCCAAAAGAATGTGTTGCCAGGTGCCACTGGAACACATTCTGTCTGCACTAAGCAATGTAACAATAATGGCTTCCATAAAATATATTGTAAATACCTAATAACTACCTTTTTTTTTAAATGTAGTTATGTTGATGCCTCTTTTTTTATGGTTTCATCCAGCTAGACAAGAATTGGTTCTTATAACTCGATTGGTAAAAATAAAGGAATAGGTTATTTTAATATACATATTAAAAGGCAAATTGTCTTAAAAATAGCAGACATTATAGATCTCAGTGAGACAAATCTGATGGTACTTTTCTCAATACTCTAGCTCAAACTGTTCCAAAGAAAGGCGCTCCAAAGTTTGGAAAAGGTAGCTACTTGGTCAAAATGGAGGTAGGTATGGTCCACTGAAATGGCTGTAGCATCTCTACTAACTTAATGAATACTAAAAATTTTCTTTTAAGTTAAGGTAGACATGTGTACCCAAAATTGGGTGAAAGGAGAAAATCAGTTGACATCAAATGAGGGGTCCTGCGTCTTAAGGTACCTTAGTGCCAAAATTAAAATCTGTCCGAAATTGCCTCCAAAGTTCAGCAATATTCTGGTAATAGTATCTGTTATTAATTGAGCTAGAACATTCATTTTTGGCTAAATTAGAGTTCTAAGTATGCTAATGAAGATGTTAATGAGTTTTTGGAATAGATTTTTATATTTTATATATATTGTTTTTAATTTTTTGATTTCCTTATGCTGAACTTTGGGTGAACTTTTGGCTGGCGATAGAAGTGAAAAAGTAGTTCACTTCATAAGGTTTTCAACCATATTTCTAGTGTCATAAGGTCATTATAACCCAAACCACACGATAGAGGAAGGGTGAAAATAGTGATATCCATCAAAAACACATTTTTGCTTGTGGTGGTGCTTAGGTACCTTAAGACACGCGACCCCTCAAATGACCTACACAAGGTCAAAGGTCAAGACTCTTTTGACCACTGAGGTTAAATATGAATAGAAACAAAGTTGTAGATCTGCTTAAGAGCTTTAAAATAGTGTTTAAATGGTCTCTGTAAGTGCAATAGGAGCTATTTCATGTTGAAATATGTATGACCTTGGAAATTGACCTTTTTTTTACAAAATTTGAATGGCCATATCTCCGGAACCATATGACCTAGTGTTGAAACAAGTGCCATTCTGTTTTTCTCAGATCTATAAGTGTGCTAATTTTCAAAAATTGGTGATGGTAAAGTTTTTTGACCCAAAATTCTGTTGAACTGACATGGAATGACTCAGACAGAATCTTCATTTAGTCTTCCATTACATAGTTATTGCCAAAAATGTTGGTGTCAGGAATCACCTTGGACTTGGGGTGATTACAGATGCTTTTCTCTGTAGCAATACTGCATTGTCTGTGTCTAAAAACTCTACATTGCAGGGTGATTGTGGCCAATGAATATATCCTTTTGAAAAAGTAAAAAAATTCATTAAATAAATGTTTTTTTTCACCAAAAAAAGGCCACAAAACTGTCGCACGAGTCCCTGAGAATATCAACCTGAAAGAAGGAAAAGAGGAATTCCTGTAAAAAACCATATAATGATTGAAGTTAAGGGCAAAATTGGAAGCGAATAATACAAGTGCATGTATTTGGTAGGCAAGTTACCTCATTGAAGAGCTTCTACAGCAGCCAGAACCATGAAGGAGCAGCCTGTCCCTCACACATCCACAGACCCTGAAAGATGGAGAGGAGGAATTTCAGTCATTAAACAAACTTCAAATTGGATTTTGAATAGGATGTACGTCCGTGCCACATGCCTCACCCCCACCTCCCTACCTTCCTGCAGTGCCTTAAGGGCCTTCTCCAAGCTGGCCTTTGAGTAATTCCTCTGTAGCATAGCACCTGTAATCCTGGTGACATTTGGAGACTAAGTGAACAAATGAATGAATTAAGAAATGGCTGAAAAAGAAAATGAATGTTTAGTTATGCATTTTGAGGCTCAGGTTATACATTTTTTATAAATAAGATAAATGGGTTAATTACAGGTCTTATAGGTATGGGGTGATTACGGACACCTCGCCTGGATTGGACGCAAATGTACTTTGATGCCTGTAACCCCAAAACAAAAATTGCTATCAACACTACATCATTTGGATAATGGGACTATCATTTAGGGTGGTATAAATCCACAGATGTTCATTGTCCATTTTGTGAGGGGGGTGCCATATATTTTGGTGGAAAAAAATGTGCACTTTCAGAATATGCCTTCCCAAGCACCCTGCAGAATGTCTTGAAGGGTGGAATAAAAATTGTCATTTGCCAGGTGACCAGCTTTTCATGAGCTTTCCAGTGTTGCAAAAAGAATATGAAAAAATTAATTACAATCCACAGCACAGCACCATAAAGTGTAATGGGTCAAAAATGTCTGGAATCACCCCAGTTTACGGTACACATTTGCCAATTGCTTGTATATTTGGGATGCTATTTGTTTATTTTGTAATTGTCAAATAATTTGGGTTGCCAAAATAGGATATTGTCCTAAAATGACTACCTAACCCAGATGTAGGACACTCTGATCTGATGGATGAAATGGATGGCTCATTGAAATCTGGTCTCCCTAAATCTTAACCCATTACCTGCCAGAACTACTTTTTATTGTTTATATTTTTTCTGAAGTTTTGTGATAAATATAATATTTTTGCCATTTGTTTTAAAGTTTTTCTATAGAAATAAGTCATCCCATTTGTGGGATATTGACAGTGCAGGATGTGAAATAGCCATGTATTTTATTTTCTTTCCTTTTGAAGGATAGACTTGATAAAAAGAATAGAATGCTAAATCAAATTTTATTCTTTTGATTGATGCATATACATATAGTGAGGTATATAAAATTGCTATATATGGGTCATTCCATGTCAATTCAATGGAATTTTAGGTAAAAAAAAACGTGACCATCACTGATATTTTTTTTTTTTTTTTTTTTTTTTGGAAAATTGGCACTTACAGATTTTGGTGAGAAAAACAGTGGCACTTGTTTCAACACTCTAGGTCATATGGTTCTGGAGATATGGCCAGTCAAATTTTGTAAAAAAGGTAAATTTCCAAGGTCATACCATATTTTAATATGAAATATCTCAGCTCCTATTGCACTTATAGAGACCATTAAAACACTATTTTAAAACTTTTAAGCAGATCTACAACTTTTTCTATTCATATTTTACCTCAGTGGTAAAAAGTTTCTTATTTTTGACCTTGTGTAGGTCATTTGATATCAACTTATTTTTTTCTCCTTTCACCAAATTTTGGGTATACATGTCTACCTTAACCTAGAACAAGATTTTGTGTTAAGTTAGTATAGACACTACAGCCACTTCAGTGGACCATACCTACCTCCATTTTGACCAAGTACCTTTTTCTACCAGACTTTGGAGCACCGTTTGTTTGGAACTGTTTGAGCTAGTGTTGAGAGAAGTACCATTAGATGTCTCAGATCTATAATGTCTGCTATTTTTAAGACAATTTGCCTTTTAATGTGTGTATTAAATTAACCTATTCCTTTATTTTTACCAATTGAGTTATAAGAACAGATTCTTGTCTAGCTGGGTGAAACCATGGAAAAAGAGGCATCAACATAACTAATAATAAAGTATTTGTATACGCCTTTCAAGGTAATTATTTATCCTACCAAAGGTTTGACCTAAGACAAAAACTGAGATCATTATTCAACATTTGTCTACTCACATCTGGTGAATGATAGAAGTCAATTACTTTGGCAGCAGTTTCACTCTTCAGGCATTCCCCAAAAGTGGATTAGGAGTTGAAAGCACTCCCTTCTCCCTCACCAAACTCTCTGCTTGCCTCGCCATGTAATCTGAGCACTTAAATTCTTCTTTGATCTTTACTTGTGTCCATCTTTTTGGTAGGATAGTAAGAATTGTCAGTTTTTCACTTCGACTTGTCACTTGATTAAATTTCTCTTAGTTGAAGAATCTCCAGTTCTGTATCATCTGAGTCTGCATGAAATTGGTTTAGTTGCAAGTTCAAGCTTTCTTTTCACAACTACTACTATCCTCAACTTTCTCTTTGCGTAACCAGCGCTGTCAGTGTTTATATGGTTTTATTGGAGTCTCATCAAGTGTGGCCAATGACGCATTGAATTTACTAAGCTCATACTGCATTTCAACTACATCTCCAATGGTTTCTAGTTCAGATGGGGCCCTTGATGAGGTGGATGGTGATTTTTCAAGTGGTTCACATTCAGGCATTGGGGATGGATGATTTGCTAGTATATTTAGACATGTTGTACATGCTTTAAATATGATTATCCCCTTTATTTGTTAGTTCCAATTCAGGATTTTGATCAATCAAATTTTTAGTCAATGCATGAATGCCATTTTTCACTTTTCCTTTGTTTTTTAAATGGGTCACAACAGAACCTGCCCATATTTAAACTGCTGAAATCCATATTTATCTAAAGAAAAAAAAATGTAGCTTAAATGCCAGGGTTGGGTTCAATTACACAAAATGGAAACAATTATAATTTTTTTTTATTTTTCTTCAAATTAATTAGTTAGTATTGTACTTCACAATTTCAAGATCAATTACAATTAATTTTCTGAATCAATTACAATTACACAAATATAACTATCTATTCTATATATCTAAATATATATCTAAAATAAATATATCTATAAAAATAGAGGTATATCAAAGTATAACTAAATAAACTATCAAAGGTTTATTTTCATTGGATGTATGACTGCCAGATCTAGGGGTATAACTTTTAATAGTTGACATTAATTGATCAATTAAATCAGTTATAGCTCAAAAATCAATTACCTTTATTTTTTTATTCTGAATCGGTTACAATTAATAGAAATTAGGATCAATTAATTAAAAATACAATTATAAATTATTCATTGTATCCAAACCTATTAAAAGCTATTTTTGCTTAGATGGCACAAATAAAATTTGGGACTTACTGATCTTGTTTCAGAGGTCTACAAGAAGAAAATGTCCAGTTTGATTTACAGATTGGAATAAATACAGATGCCAAAAAAATCCTTGCTCCAAGGTTTAAATAAGCTTATTTTCACATGGGGTACATACTGTTGTACACAATGAATAAATACAGTTAAGTAATTCTATTAAAACTCGTCTAACTCTAAAAACTGAACTTATTCTATAGGGTAGTACCTATAGCCTAGTATAAGGTACTTATATACGTACATAGCTTTACCTTTAAACAGGATAGCAAATTTGAAGTTCTTCATGCTTTTGAATGGCCATATAAATTAATGTACCTATATGTAATTCCCTGAAATATATACAAAAATTAAATTTTATAGGGCCTGATACTTATTTGACCAAATAACTGGGTTAGGTTAGATAATTACTAGTTTTTTGAAAATTAGCAAACATTATATATATCAGTAAGAAAAATCTAATGGTATTTTTCTCAACACTAGCTCAAAACAGTTCCAAAGATACGGTGCTCCAAAGTTTGGTGGAAAAAGGTACTTGGTTAAAATGGAGATGTGTATGGTCTACTGAAATGGCTATATCATCTATACTAATTTGATCAACACTAAAAATCTTGTTTTAAGTTAAGGTAGACATGTGTACCCAAAATTGGGTGAAAGGATAAAAACAGTTGACATCAAATGACCTACACAAGGTCAAATGTCAAAAATAAGATCAACTTTTTTTTTACCACTGAGGTAAAATATTAATAAATGGTTGTAGATCTGCTTAAAAGCTTTAAAAGTGTTTAAATGGTCTCTCTAAGTGCAATAGGAGCAGAGATATTTCATGTTGAAATATGGTATGACCTTGGAAATTTATCTTTTTTACAAAATTTGAAGGGTCATATCTCTGGAACCATATGACCGTGTTGAAACAAGCATCATTGTTTTTCTCGGAGGTCTGTAAGTGTTCAAATTTTCAACAAAATTGGCGCTGGTCACTTTTTTTTAACCAAATGTTGAACTGACATGGAATGACCCATATAAATCTCTCAAAATATAACTAAAAAACATTAAAATATAGTTGCAGATTTATCCATTGAGTTTAGGTTATGTAATTTTCACACCCATTTATTTCATTATTTACCATGCTAAGTATGAAAAGCCTCAAAAGTTTCATGAGGTACTGTACATCATACCTTTTTTTTTTTCACAATTTGTTCAAATTCTTTGAGTTGGCCTAGTCATACTGAAATGGTTCCCACTAGCAAAATGCACATCTAGGCTTACTCTACCTCCAAACACTTTTACCTCCTTGAGGACCAGGTCACTTTGGTGCTGAACTTTTCTTTGACAAGTAAAATACTGCAATGCATCTATGAATATCTAACAAGGAGACACTTTTGTTCTGGATTTGCAATTTGAAATGCCCTGTATATATTTAAAACTGCAATATCCAGCAGTTGTGTAAATAGTGACCACCATAATTTTTTTGGATCTTATTCTTGTCCGATATAAAGAAATTTGTTTATCCAGGAGGTCTACTAGGGTTGATTTTTTTTTTTAAATTAAAAAATCTGATTTGGTTGATTTGAATTGGATTTGCTTGATTTTCTTCATGTTGAAAATACACTGAAACAAGTCAAAAAGATACTTTTCATTCCTGTAAGTTCCTGTAGCACTAATAACATCAAGTAATTGAAGCAAACTATTGTATTAGCTATTTAACCCTTTATGGATGAGTCTGCAGCATATGCTGTCACTCTTGTTACCAGAATGTATAGGTTTTATTGTTATTGAAAACTAAATATTTTAGTAACTAGTCACTGAAATGATACACATTTTGGGTTCCTTTCCCGACAACTAAATGACATCTATATATAAACACGTGGAAACATTTATAGAAACGAGGCATTGTAGTACAACTTATTAGGCTGGGCTGAAACTATAATTTTTTTATTTTAATTTATCAAGAGTGACTAACAGTTGGCTTTTGATATAAAAATAAGATTCCTGAAAAAAATAATTGGTGGCCACCCCCATTTTTGTAAAAACATCTAATGCCGCACTAGCAAAATCAGGAAAATGGCAATATCTCTTCTGAACATACTAGAGAGATGGTTTGCATACCAAAAGATGCAGAATTTGATTTAGAACAAATTATTAAGTGGTATTTTTTCATAAAACCTTTAGTTTTTGAGTTATTTTAGAAAAACTAATTTTTTGGGCCCATAGACCCCCTTTCAACTGAATGTCAACACAATAAAACATTCTCAAGCTGCAAATTGACATGTATTAGTGGTTTTCAATCGGCAATCAAAATCAATCAAAATCAGCCATTTTAAATTCATTGAAAATGCTTTTTGACATTCCAAAATGCCAAACATTAAATTATACAATTAACAAATTGTCATTTTGTCATATTTTAGCATGATAAATAATCTAGAACTTAAAATATTTCTTACACAATCTTTCATTAATTTACGTGATCTAATTTTGTTTCTAATAAGACCATCTCTACGCTCATGACCTACAACAGCCAAGGATGCTTCAGCGACAAGCTTGATGTGCCTTTCAACATTCTGACTGTGGCACTTGTGATCCAGTTTCAATGCGGTATTAATGATATCACGCAGTTCATCATTACTGAATTCTTTTAATACAGGTGGAACAGTTTCCCATTGGGACATAGCAGACAGCTTGTGGTATGCAGAAGCTTTGAAATTGATGATTGGCTTTCTAAAGACCCTAACATTCTCATCTATAGCAGGATATTCATCAGTACCACCTTCATGATCCTCTTCATTCTCATCATCACTTTCAATTATTCCACCTGCAAAATCATTGCTACTACCAGATTCATCATCAAAATCCTCTATAACTCCCCTCAGACGCAGAACTTTATTGACAGCACACCTCTTCATCTTCATCAGCCAGCATTCCAACTAAAATATTTTCACCATGAGCAAAATAGCTGTTGTTAATATGTCATAACAAATTTCTCTAATTTTCCTGTCAGGGAATTTATTTACTCTTTGGATCATATTGAATAGGTTTCTTGACCCATCACTTAGCCTCTTATTAGCCTTGATATTGAACCAACTGTGAAAGTATACTTCGATGATGAATTCTACTATGATTTTGAGGTTCTTGCTGGGTCTTTTTTGTGAAACATAAAAGCGAAGAATTCTACAGGCTAAGGTGAGCCATCAAGAGTGCAAGGTCTTCATCCACTTCACCAGTAATAATTGCCTAGCAGATGCATCGTAGTCAATTTCCCTAAAGGAAACTGTTCTGCTGGCATAAAACGTACATCACCAAGTACTTTAGCAACTGTTTTCCTTGTAGAAGTCATACTTTATATTGCAAATGTTGAATTCAATGACAAATTGCAGTTGGAAACTTATAACAAAGGCACCTGAACAAAAAAAAAAAGTTCAATTTATTACGTTTAAAAAAGGTTCATGAAGCAGCCCCACCCTCTCTCCTTTAATCAAGCATAATGGATACAAGATAACAAGGAAGTCATATCATGTGATCACTATGTCCATGTCAACATCCTTTTAGGGCAATGTTAGTAATCAAAAAGCCAAATCATGTTTATTTTAGAATTTCTTTTGTCGCTAAGGTCCGTCAAAAGGGGGTCTATGGGCCCCAGAAATTAGTTTTTCTAAAATAACTCAAAAACCAAAGGTTTTATGAAAAAATACCACTCATTATTAATAATTTGTTCTAAATCAAATTCTGTATCTTTTGGTATGCAAACCATCTCTCTAGCATGTTCAGAAGAGATATTGCCATTTTCCTGATTTTGCTAGTGTGGCATTAATTAGATGTTTTTACAAAAACGGGGGTGGCTGGACACACGTTGGTGGCCACCAATTATTTTTTTCAGGAATCTTATTTTTATATCAAAAGCCAAATGTTAATGACTGATTAATTCTATCTTGAGTTTCAGCCCAGCCTACTGTCACCTTATATTATTTCTGGTGGACCTTAAGGTACCATCCGTCGTTCAAGGTTGGATAATAAATGTGAAGTTCTGTACAATTGCAAGTTAGGCTATGAAGACTTGCTGTATATCATTCCTTTTGTGTGCTTCATTTAATTGATTTTTTTTCTTTATTCCTATTTCAGAACATACACACAGCCTTGGTCAGAATTATTAGGCACCTTTAAAATTCTAAGTAAAAATATATATTAGTGCAATAAAGGATATAAAAACAATGATATACCTGTTACTTTTAATTATTTACATTAATTTTAATACCTGGTATGTCTGCCTTTGGCCTTAATTACCACCTTTATTCTGTTTGCCATATTGCTCAAAGTTGTTGCATACTGAGCTTGGCAGTTTATTCCATTCCTGCTGTATAATGTTCTTCAGTTCACTTTTAGAGGTGCATCTGTGCTTCCTGATACTCTTCCCAAGATGGGCCCACAGGTGTTCAATGGGATTTAGGTCTGGTGATTGAGGGGACCAATCCATGACTAATATTCTGCTCAAACCAGTTTTTGCTGTGACGAGAAGTGTGGCATGGAGCATTGTCTTGTTGGAAGATGACACCTTCAGGGATGATATTGTTGAAGATTTGGCTACTGAGCACTCGTATACTTGATCCAGCATGGTGGTGTACTTGATAGAGGGGTCATTCTCTGTCAGATCAACCAGTGCCTAACACCCTCATCTCTCAGATTTTGCTGAAATTTGGTTTATAGGGAGTTTGTGGGCCCTGAATCCATTTCTGAAATTATAAGGTCAATCCGACCAACGGTTCAAGAGATATGACCTCGGGAAATTTGAGGTCACTTGCGAGGTCACTAACATTTGGCGACCCCATAACTTGGGTAATAATGGTCACAATTATATAAAAGTATATATATTTAGAATCAGAAAACGACAAGGAATCCAATATGCAAGTTTTAGAACTCTAGGTTGAAAAAAAAAAAGTTACACTGTAACCAAAATTTGAGGTCACGATTTGACCTCTGGGTATCAAATGAGAATTTTTTTTTTTAAATGTAAAAAATGAAGGCATAGGCATTGGCTATTAGAATCAGCAAAAAAAAGTTTGTTTGTTAGTATTTTTCATGTAACTAACATATAAGTGAACACCATATTCATAAGTTGTGCGTCAATTCTACCTATTTTTTCACACAAGCTCATAATTTGACCTATAGAAATTAAAATTACATTTTTTTATAGATATAAAACAAAGGCAAAAAATGTAAAATTGTATTTCACTGCTAATCTACACTGGCAATAAGTTATAATAGTGAAAGGGGAAGACCTACTTAGAGGATTCATGTGCTAGCCTAATACAATTTTTGCATGCTCGATGCTCTCATCAATTTCTTTTTGTGGAAAAATGTATTGAATTCTGCTGCCTCCTCTTAGGGTAGGACAACTCATTACAGTTAATATATGATGTCCTGGCACTGCACATGAATCCTTGTTTGATGGATAATAATATGCACTTGATCCTGATGACCCAGAGGGATGTAGAAAGTTCACAGTGAAATCATCAAACTCTTCACAATATTCCTCCACAATTCCATACCAAACTTGCATGTCATAAATGCAGCCAACATACTCTCCTGGTTTGACACATTTTAGGTTACCAAGCATTGCAGGTTCATTAGTAAAATGACTTTTCCTTATTCTTTTCTTTTCTCCAATGCCACTTGAAATGGGATACACCATCAGTTCTTCCTTGTTTAGGGGAACAAATCTATGATATTTCTGAGTTCCAGGAATAGCCCTACTATCCTTGAATCGATGTTCCAACCGTTCTTCTGCATCTTTCAAATCAGCTGTAGTTACAAAGAAAAAATTTATCTTCTTGCTCAAGTTTTCTTCACAAAACTGAAACATGTGTTCTGGTGTAAGAATTTGCCTCCCTGTAGTTCTCTGCAAACTGGCACGAGCAGTAGCTCTTTTCACTGTTCCTCCAATCCCATCACATGCATTTTTGCCATGGGATGTAGCAAAGAAGTGCCATTCACAAGACAGACCAAAATTCTCTTCATGGTAACAGAGATTTGTGAAGTTGTATCTGTTCTTATATTGGCCAGCACATCCATCTGAGAAATAGTGCACCTTCTTCAATTGTGGGCATCTGAATTTAACATATGTCATAAGCTTCAATATGAATGAGTAAACCATTATAGTGTTGTGTTTTAGTGATGCAGATAAGAAAGACACTAAAATGGCTAAGATCCTGGTCTGCAGATGATCTATAATAGATGACAAAAGGGTGAACTGTACACTGTGAATTGTCCCAGTGAAACCCTTGGGCAGCATCCTGGACAATGAAAGAATAATTCTCAGAGAAAATCACCTACTATAACTACCTCGCTCTGAGGTGGTAGTGTTTCTTCAACTGCTTGAAGTACTGTGATTGTTGCTGAGGCAACAAAGTGATGACGAACCATGCGGGATATTTTCATGCTTAGGGATAAGTATTCATGAAGTGGCTCCACCTTATCAACCATTGTACAACGGTCAACAGTCACCCATTGCTTGTAAGATATTTCATTTGGAGCTGATTTCACACCGTCAAGTAACTCAAGAAAATCCAGGACACCCTCTTCTCTTGGGCAATCATTGCAAAGTTGCATCATGCAAGTCTCTCTTTCTGTACTGCAGACACTGTAATCCATAAGATCCTTGTATGAAAGACACCTTTCTCCCAATGCAGCCAGCTGCAATTTTGGATTTTGATGGTATGTGCAGACACAGACAGAATGAGTCCCACCACTACCGGCAAGCACACAATATGATGGCCGTAATTTTGCAAATGTGGAAAATCCTATTTTGGGATTCTTTTCATCATTTTTATATAGTTCAAACATCTCTTAAATTCCCGAGGACCAATCATTTTTGCACCTTCATTGCACCTTCAGCACTGATAACTTTCACGCAATCCTTTTGGCCAGGACACATACGACTAACCTCTTCTGACTCATAGAATCTTCTAACTATATCTTTGTGTTCTTCAGATATCACTTTTCCTTTGCTCATTAGTGGAATCTTCGGAAGGATTCCATGTTCTGATTTAAGTGAACGGCTTCTTTTCACCATGTATGTTGTAGTTTGAAAGAAACTAGCTGTTTTTTCAATTGTGTATGGTGAGTGTCAATATTTGTAGTTTGTGATGGTGACATTTGCTCTCCAGGAATGACTGTTTCAATTCATTCATTAATTTGTCGATGTTTTTCAGATTTAGTTTCAGGTTTTGAAGTACACTTACCTCCTCGGTAATTTGAACACCATAACTGAGTTTCTAGCCTCTCCTTCAGGTGTTTCTGAGCAGATGATAGCTTACCACGAGCCTTGCGCTTTTTCTGGCTTAATGACAGCCCTTCTGAAAAGAACAGAAAAAAAGGTTTCACACACCTGAATATTAGTAATTAAATATTAATTATAGTACCTTAAATGCTATATAATTGGCTATATAGTAGATCAAACAGACCTTGTAGTAAAGTATAAGTTATTATATTAATTTATTACTTACTTTTTTTAACTGGTGTTTGGTCCAGAAATGCTAGAACTGGTTCAACTGAAGTTGAAGGATTTTCCTTTATCAAGCAATCACTGTCATTGTCCAGATCTTGAATTGAAGAGATGTTACTCAAGCCACTGATAGTAGATGATTCATTTGAATCCTGCTCAGACTCGTTGTTTTCAGTGGTACTAAGTATAGTGGGGTTTTTCATTATCAGTATCCAGCAGTTCACACACAACAATGAGTCTTTTTTCACTCTTCCAGCACATTTTTCAACAAGTACATCAGTCACTTTCCTAAGATTGATTGTTATGCATTTCTTGTGTTTTTGAATAGGGTCCTGGCAGTATTTCGAGTGCCGAACCATTGTATTTTGATCTGTAAAGATATAGGATTTACAATTAGGTAATATATATTTTTTAGAAAATATATAGCTATACACACTTAATATTTTAGGCCTTGATAGTCTCTGAGGCTCATTAAACACCATACCCACCAGCCACCCACAGTGCTGGCTGGAACTGTACTAACCTGTAGACAAGGAATTTTGCAACTATCTGTGTTGATTCTGCACTTAGACAAGTAGCAACATGTTTCAACAGGTTTGTTTAGGCTACATGTGAGCTTAGTCTTCCCCTTTCACTATTATAACTATTATTGCCAGTGTAGATTAGCAGTGAAATACAATTTTTATTAATTCTTGGAGCTTGAGGTCAAATCGATAGCTAAGATATAAAAATTCCTTGAAATGACAAGCAATTTATAAATATGGTGTTCACTTATAAGTTAGTTACATGAAAAGTACCAACATAAACAAACTTTTTATGATTGTTTCTATTAGTCAAGAACTCTGACTTTGTTTTTTATATCTATAAAAAATGTAATTTTAATTTCTATAGGTCAAATTATGAGCTTGTGTGAAAAAATAGGTAGAATTGACGCATAACTTATGAATATGGTGTTCACTTATGTTAGTTACATGAAAAATACTAACATAAACAAACTTTTTTTTGCTGATTCTAATAGCCAATGCCTATGCCTTCATTTTTTACATTTTAAAAAAAAATTCTCATTTGATACCCCAGAGGTCAAATCGTGACCTCAAATTTTGGTTAGTGTAACTTTTTTATTTTTCAATCTAGAGTTCTAAAACTTGCATATTTGGATTCCTTGCCGTTTTCTGATTCTAAATATATATACTTTTATATAATTATGACAATTATTACCCAAGTTATGGCTCGCCAAATGTTAGTAACCTTGCGAGTGACCTCAAATTTCCCCAGGTCATCTCTCTTGAACCGTTCTTCGGATTGACCTTATAATTTCAGAAATGGATTCAGGACTCACAAACTCCCTATAAACCAAATTTCAGCAAAATATGAGAGATGAGGGTGTTAATTTCAATTTTTTTTGGTTGATCTGACAGAGAATGACCCGGAGTTCATCCTGCTGTCACAGATTTTCAACATTCCAGTCCCTGCCAGAGCCATGCAACCCCACACCATGATGCTACCCCTTCTGAACTTCACAGTAGGTACCACACATTCAGCATGGTATGCTTCACCTGCTCTTCGGGGAACATAAATGACGCCAGGGGTCCTAAAAATCTGACAAAAAAGTAGGATAAATGAATTTTTACCATAATGGTTGTAATGCATTTAAATGTATTTCTATACAATGTAACAATATAAATAACTACTCTGAATGTGTCTTACCTCAAAGTTAATTTCATTGGACCAGATCACTTTAGCCCAGTCCTCAAGGGTCCAATTTTGGTGTTTGGCCTACATTAGACACTTCTTTTGGTTGACCTCAGACAGAAATGGCTTTTTCCTGGCCTTCCATCCTTTGAGGCCTTTTTCTGCAAGCCTTCTTCCAGCGGTACGACTGGAGATGGACTTCCCAGTTGTTGACTGAAAGGCTGCAGCGACGTCTGAGGATGATTTCTTACGATCTGTCAGGCTAATTCTTTTCAGCAGCCAGTCTTCTTGGGCTGTTGTTGACCTTTTCCTACCTTGTCCTGCCCTATTCTTGTAAGACTTGGTTTCCTTGTACCTTTTTAATGTTGTCTGTACTGCACATCTTTAGCATTTCATTTGTTTTGCAATCTTAACCTGGGATAGTCCTTGCGAATGTAATAAGACTATTTGGGCCCATTCACCTTCTGAAAGTAGCTTACCCCTCATTATTGTAGCAACTACTATTGTAAATAAATAGAACGTGTGATATTAGGTCATTTCTTCTTAACTTGCTTACATTTGTATTATCTTCATTTTACATCTCACAAATTTCCTGAAAAACAAATGTATGTTATGTTCGTTATTTACTCTTGATATCTTATCAAAAGCATTAGTTTCAATTAATCACTAAAATAACACATTTGAAATTATTAAACTAATTAATATATAGTTTAAAACAAAAAAAAGGGGTGCCTAATAATTCTGACCAAGGCTGTATATATGTATAATTGTATGTATATATACTGGTAAAAAAAAGACTCAATTTTTGAGATTTATTAAAAAACATGAGGACTCAGTATATAGTAAATGATTTTAACAAGTCAATAACGCGTATGGCCACCCCTAGCCACAATGCAGGCTTGGAGTCTAGCCCTCATCGACCTCAACAATCTCTGCAGGAAAGCAACAGGGATGGCCCTCCACTCTTCAATAATTGCATTGGTCAGTTCCCTGATG